>JAADWY010000174.1:0-49538 GCA_023336355.1 Pythium dissotocum | reverse complement strand
TCATCATCACTGTTAGTTTACCATAACAATAGGCAATGCACAAGAACAACAGTACACGCACGGGCATTTGCAGGCAGTCCTGGCACGAGCGCGGCACGCGGCACGTGGAAATGGCGTCCTGCACGCCGTAGAAGCGGCAGGTTTCCACAACCGACACGTTCTTGTGGACAGGAAGCGGCCCCGCACGAGGATCACGTCGGTCTCTGGCCGCCGTAGGATCCGAAGCAGCAGCACGGATCTCCTTGAGCGCCAGCGCTGTCGTACGCGAAGACGCGGCGTATGCCGCCATAGCGGCGACTGTGATACAGTACGGTAGTCAAGTGAACACCTAGGCTAGTGACCGCCAAAGTGAGACCTTCCACTTTGACGTTCGCATCACACGCCAATTATCAGATCTGATGATTTGTCTTGTCTCCATTTCGCTGAAAGCATTTTGTCCACCATGCAAGATGCGATGCTGCCACTAGCACTGGTGTACGCTTGAACCCGAACCAGCAGATGCACGTGGTATGCATGCGTGGTGCTCAATACTACGATCGCTATTTCAATGGCATTTACAGTTGCTAGCAAATCAATCGAAGTCTGGAGCTGATGGCACGCTTGGGTCGTCTTCAAGTACATCTTGCGTGGTGTCCGAATGATGAGCAGGAGGTCGAAGCCGGAACACCGGCGCCGACGCCAGTGCGTGTGGATTCGTGATCGTAGGTGCTGTCGACTCTTCTTCTTCATCGAAGTCTGGAGCCGTGGGAATCGCAGCGAATTCAAAAGTCATCGGACGAGCCACGGGCGAGACGTCCCCGGCACCAGACAGAAGCTCTTGTTCTTTGCGGAGGATCTCGTTTCGGAAGTGGCGCCATCCGTAGAGATCGAGGTGAAGCGCTGGCGCCACGTCCAGCATATACCGACGGAGACCTCGGACTGGCGTTTCTCTCGACTCTGGTTCAGCGTGGACACCATCAACTCGACGACGGCTTCTAATGTCCTTCACCCAGAAACGCGTCCACAGAATCAACAATGTGGTTGTGAGAATCAGCGTCACTATGAGGATGGCAGTCGATGAGTCCCCTCGTACGTCGCCCAGGCGACAGTGCTTGTCTTGAGCAGCGTAAAGAAACCTGGAGCGTGGTTCGCAACCGGCGATGCACACGCAGCTGTCCGCCCCCATGCAGAAACGGTCTATGGCAAATTCGAAGGGGACTCCCATATCTTCATGTTGCGTCCTGCACCTTACACAGATCGGATCCGACTCCGTGCAGTAGCTTGTCGAATTCGCGAGGTACTGGACCACGCCACTGAATTCTGAAGTCGCGTTGATTGCCACGTACTGGTAGGAGCTGCCGTTGTAAGCCTGCGTAGCGTATCGATAGTCGAGAGCTTCCACGTATTCGTCTACACTCGCACACTTGGAACCGGAGACCATGCAGCCCTACGAGTTGCAACAACACTACCATTAACACAACCAGAGAAAGGATCCATGTGCGACCATGATCTAATCGGAATACTAACATCACGCTGGAGACAGTCGCTACAAGCTCGTGGTTCGCGGCAGCCGCGGACGTCCCTCGTGCCTTGGAACGCGCAAGTGTCTGGTGGAGACCAGGCTGCGAGCAACGCGCTTCTGCTCAATGGCGCGCGGGGATCGCGTCGCTGTGAGCTCCATGCGGATCTCGATGCGGCGTCCATGGTCTCGGAGTGTTCTGTTCTGATGATCTAGGAGGTAATTGAGACCATCCCACCCCACTCACACCCATAATCCGACAGAGTGCCGTACTCAGATCCAAGGTCTCACATATCAGTACATCTGAGGCTCTGAGTCTCTGCGGCTGGAGAGCTTGGACGGAACGAAAGCAATGCAGGTTCGAATGTCCTATAATGCACACGAGCGAGACCGAATCGATCCATTTAGTATTCAGAGACGAGCTTCAGTATGGTATCTAATATGAGACGTACGACTGGTCGAGCGGAGATCGCTACTCATGCGAGACATGGTGGTCGTTGAACACATTGCGCCATGTCCGGTCGGTCGACAGAGCGTTGCGGTTCCCGACACTGTACAGCACTTGCTTGGCACGGCTGAGCGCGACGTTGATTCGGTTTCTGTTAGCCAGGAAGCCGATGCTCCGCGTATTTGTGCGGACACATGACAAGATCATAACGTCCGCTTCCCGACCTTGCATCGAGTCCACGGTGCAGACATCCAAAGTCGACAGTGAGCCTCCAGCGGTGTCTTCTCGCATCAGACCGCGCCACTTTAGCTCCTGTCGGATCGCCTTGAACTGCGGTTTGTGAAAGCGAATCATATTCACGATCTGGTTGGGGGCTGCACGCCGCTCCTGCTGGACCAACGCGAGCACAGCAGTGACCTCATCTCTATTCAGAAATGCCGTGCCCGACTTCTCTTCTTCCCCATCGGCGTTCACGAACACCACGGGCTCAGGACGCATACGGTCGAGGCTGGTCGACGAAGCTGTCAGCAATGTGCTATCGTAAAACTGAGACGACCCGATGTCGGCCAAGCGCGGATGCATCCGGTACTGGGTTGTCATCAAGTTGTGGTTGTCCGCTGCGTGCTGACAGAGCCGAAACATGAGTGAGATGTTGTAGTCGAACTTATGTGCATCTTGCCATTTCGTGAAGGGCGGCAGTTGTCGGTGGTCGCCGACACAGAGCAGCGAGCGGCATCTATGGACGATGGTGCCGATGACGTCTGGTTCCAGCATCGCGCCGGCTTCGTCCAGGACCACATACTCGAACGTGTACGTCGGCTGCTCGATGGACAGACCCCCAAAGGCTTCGCTGAGCTTGGGGTCGGCATCGGACGCGCATCGCTTCATCTCTCGGGCCATTCGATCTGGAAGCGTTGCCGCCACTGCGGCAGTGCACACTACGTACGCGCCGTCAAGATGATGTGCTTACGGACGGCTGCGCGAACAGTCTCCGCAGCGTTGGAGATGACGGCTAGGAAGCGGCGTATGGCGACTATGAGGCCTGGAGCCTCTGTCGCGTCGCGCTTGGTCAATCGAAGCTAGCACCTTTTTGTCGAAACGCGGGTTGCTCCGCTAGTCTTGTGAGCACGATGGCACCAGATGGACGCAGTTACCCAACGTCTCGTACGCCACTAGGAGTGCTTCCTTCTCGCGACGCGTCTTGTTCTCTGCGTCAGTTGTATCGGCGAGAGATTTTTCGAGCACCTCAAGACGTGAGCGAGCGCGCTTGTACTTCTTGTACATTTTCTCCAGCGCCAGCAGCGGCTCGTTGACCTCACGACCGAATGCCTGCACAATCGCGTGTCCTTCCAAGCGGGTCTCCAGTACAAACCACTTGCTCGTATTGCGAAGGCGGGATTCGTTGCCCTCTGCCAGCATCACGTCGCCGTACTCCACCGCCGCCAGCTTCTCAGTGAGGGAGTCGATCGCCTTGTTTGTCGTCGTGCAGATCAATACGCGCGAGTTGCCGGTCGTGGGGAGGCGCATCTTGATGTACTCAACGATATACGTCGACTTGCCCGTGCCTGGCGGTCCCTGGACAAAGTCGACTGGCGCGCGGATCTTCGTGAGGATGTCATTCTGAGAGTCATTGAGCTTCGACTGTGAGCGTGCGTCTTCGGCTACTGGCTTCAGCACGCCCATGTCCTCTGGCCACGACTCGATGTGTCCGCCTTCGATCACCGTCTGGATGCGAGGGTTCGTCTCCGAAGGGTAGTCACTCAGTGACTTGAGCGGTAGATGAGAGTCGTGAAGGTCTCGAACGCGACGCCGCGGCCTGGCGTCGATGGCATGTCCACACGGGTGAACCAGTCGTCATACGCGATGGCAGTGGCCTCGACTGGGAACTTGATCGCATCGTCACAGCCCGTGATGTACAGCCAGCCTGACTCCGTCTTGAGCAGCATCTTGGGTAGATCTGCGGGCGTCACCGCCGTAGGTTCCTTGGCCTCCCAGAGCACAGCACCCGTCCTGGTCACGGTCTTTGTGGATACTTGGACTGCGTCTCGGAGTGTGCGTGGGTCCTTTCGCAAGAAGTCCACGTGAACGTTCGCGAGGTCGTCAAACTCCTCCCTCGCCGACTTCTGGGTTTTCAGGAACTCAGACAGCGACGCGTGAAACTCCTTGAGAATCAATTTCTTCCACTGGTCGCAATACGAGTCGCTTGGGGTTGGCTTTGGCGGTATGCCGTGCGTGACGACGTCGGGCATGACAAAGCCCATTGAGGCGTTCGGTCCACTTAGCCGGGTTGCCAACTTGCGAGCGCGAGGACGTTGCTCCGTCCCTCTGCTGTCTACGCTCACTGCTTCCTCTGCCACCACGAGATCCAAAGGTCGGATATGATCGACGTTCTCGGAGTGGACGCATGGCAAGGCTGGTTGATGGTGATGGAGTAGTGAAGTCGACTTGAGATGTTGGACGCAAAAGCGGAACTGACTGCACATCCGAAGTGATCAATCGACGTGCAAAAGGGATTCGTAGCTAACGTAGCTAAGGCTACGATTGCTCGGACTCCGAATCTGATAATTGATCGGCAACAACTTGGTCAGCCTGGTGTCACAGTTCATGCACGCATTCGTGCTAATAGTCCCGAATGTAAAGCAACGGGTAAAGCCACCATAGAATGCGGTTGTTGATGTTAGGCTCAACGATAATGTTGGCTTGACCACGCACAAGACCACTGCATTCGAAAAAGAATGCCCCAGCAGAGACGCTTGGTGTGGACCACACATCTATTTGACTAACTTTTCAACCAATCTGATGATGGCTGCCACCATCATCGTCCGTCTGTGCCTAGTGTCGCAAGCGCACAATCCGATTTCGCGATGGAGCGCGTGTCGGCAGCGACGCCCTCGACAGCAGCGGCGAAGCTAGCTGCTCTACGTGCAGCTAAGCGACGAGCTCATGGTACAAGTGAGACCGTGGACCGCGATCCGCGTGCGGCGCCAGAGACTCTTCGTAAGAACGTGACGATCGCCGAGAGCTGCGAGTTCTACGGCTTGCAGGACGCCGTCTCCACGTGCCGCGTACCACGCTCGTGCCAGGACTGTCTGACGATGCCCGTACGTCTACTGTCATTGTATTTAGAGTGTTATATTGTAGTCTCTGTGCTGATGAGTATCTATTGTATGATAGGACTGTGTGATCACACCGACTGGACAATGCAAAAGCATTCCGGACATGCACGTGGATCAAGTAAATAACTACGACTATCACCAGCAGCTCGCAGAGTTTCCACAGGGGACGGGCTACAACATCTCGCTGTCTACATCCACGCCCATTTCCTACTTCTACGCTGCCAATACAACGTACTGCGCTGCCTCGGACGCCGTCTGCACTGAGTGCCGCGCGTCGTTTCGCGACGCGCTACTGCTGCCAAAGGCCGACTACTACATCGGATCCCAGTTCTGTGTGGGCATTGACGGCTGCGTGTGCGTCGCGATTTGCGAAGTGCCTGAACTGCGAGACAAGAAGGTCTACGACCGAGACTGTGGCCAGTCGGCGCCCAAGGGTATCAAGGGCAAGCCCACTGAACTCCAGGCCTTCACGACCACGCACCGAGACCCACGCGGGCCGCTTGTGAACGTCCATAAGCGAGTGGACAAGAAGAAGTCGTGTGCCTATCGACCTGAGCAGGATGTACGAGGCTGCCACCAGCCACGGACGTGCCAGGAATGTCTCCAGCAAGATGTCGTAACGTTACACTTGCTTGATGTTGTCAAGGTCATTTGCTTACCAGGTTCTCTGTCTTCTGTGTAGGATTGTGTGATTTCGCATTTCAAGTGCGCACCGATGGACGAGTATCAGCCCTACTCGGACTTTCGCCTGGCCAAACTGGACGAAAACAACGGCAGTCGGATGTCCTACGCGCAGTTTCCCTCGATCAACACAACTTACTGCCGAAGCTCGGATCCTGTTTGCTCGGCGTGTCGGCGGGATTTCCAGCAATCGTGGAAGAAGAATTCCCAGTGGGAAATCATTGCCAGTACGTCGGAATTCTGCGTCGGTGTGGATGGCTGCGTGTGTATCGAGGCGTGCGAAAGCATCCAGTGGTTGAGTGGCATCCGGGATACAGAGTGCTCGACACTCACGGGGAAAGTATCCAACTCGCCGACAGTTCCTCTCATCATCACTGCAGTTATCGGGCTACTGCTCCTCGCACTGTACAAAGGATCCACCCAACGCATCGTTCCTCCCACAGGCCAAGCAGTCGAAGAAATGTTCCGGCACATGTTGGACGAAGCCCCGGCGATCGGCCGTCTTGACCTATTCGGTTGGCGAGCTTTCCACGAGCGTCTACTCGCGAAAGAAGAAGAATTACTGCGAGGTGAGGAGCCCGGGTCGCCTGTAGTGGCACCCGTGAGCTTTGACTTTGGAGCCAGCGCTCCAGATTTCGACGAAGACGAGTCGTCAGCTCCCACTGTTCAGAACCCTTCTGCTCTGGCGTCGGCACCGGTGTTCGGACACGTCGTTCATGAAGCTGGTGACTCCACGAATCAGGATCTAGCAGCGCCGAGTGCCCCATCATTCGACGATGAGGATTCCAATTGGTTATCTGCATCCGTGAATGACGAAAACGAAGGACGAGGTACGGTCACTCGGCGGCGATCCAGACACAGCATGCTCCAGCACTTATGAGTTTGTAGATTAATCTCCACAGTCGGAGTATCATGTTGACCGTTTACTCAAAATCTGGTGCCGATGGCACACTTGGGTCGTCCCTATGGTAAAAGCACCCACCACTCTCAGTGCACGTGGAAAAAGGTCGAAGTCGAAACATTGGCGCCGACGCCAGTGCGTGTGGGTTTGTAAGCGTGGGTGCGGTCGACTCTTGTTCTCCCTCGAAGTCGGGAGCCGTGGGAATCGCAGCGAATTCAAAAGCCATCGGCCGAGCCACGGGCGACACGTCTCCAACGCCAGACAAAAGCTCTCGTTCCTTCCGGAGGATCTCGTTTTGGAAGTGACGCCAACCGTAGAGATCCAGATGTAGCGCCGGCGCCACGTCCAGCATGTACCGACGGAGGCCTCGAACAGTAGTCGAGTGGTGGGCAGAGGCGCCATTGGGGGTTGGATTCACACGAGACGAGCGCCTGTCCTTGGTCCAGAGGAAAGTCCAGGTAATCAAAAGCGCCAGCGCGAGCATGGAAGACGCGAGAATGATGAATGATCTTGAGCGGAGTCGTGTGTCTGCGAACTTGCAGTCTTGCTCTTCAGCGACTTGCGTAAAGGCGATTGGGTCTTCACAGCCACGGATACACACGCAGCCATCGGCGCCGATACAAAATGAGTTCCACCGGCGATAGGAGTTCGCACGGCCTACTATGTTGTCCTCATACAGATCCCAACTCGAGGCGTCGTAGCCGCAACTGATGCACGCTGGATCCGACGCCGTGCAATACGTGACGTTCTTTGCTGGGAAGAGGACGCTGGAGTTTGCATTGAAGAAATTTCTGTAGTCCGACGTATCCATAGACGCGTTGAGCACACCGTAGCCATTGCCATTGGAGGCAACCTTGGTGTAGTCGCTCGCTGTCGTGTACGTGGCGGTGCTCGTGCACGTGAAAGTGGACACCATACAGCCCTGTCCGCACAAGAAACACACACCCACACAGCCCGTCAGCGTTCGCTCTTCTCCTTCACACTACATACCTCGACACAATTTGGCTCACGTCTTGCTGTAGGCAGTCCCGACAGCTTCTGGGCTTACGGCAGCCGCGCATGTCCTCCACACTGTGGAATCCACAGGTCTCCGGTAACGAGCGCGCCAGAAACGTCGCCGTTTCGAGCGGCGCACGAGGATCACGACGCGAGATCCATACGTCAACAGACTCTCGGCGCTGCTGCAGTAGAAGCGCAACGCTCGTTGATGTCCATGGTTGGTTGTCGACGGCACTCGCCATACCGTTCTTTCTTTCTGGCGTCCACCTTGAACTGATGGAATTCCATCACACCCATAATGAGTTCCTCAGATCTGAGTGGATCCATTGCTTTCCATTTTCGTCCAATCATCATGAAAGGGAGACAAACGTGTAAAAATGGTAATTAGGATAATTGGAATACAGTTTTCAACTTTTGTGTCCCAGTATTCATGATGGCATGCCCAGTAACTGGGCAGCGTGTTCACATCATGAACTGTTCATGAAGTGGTCCGAGGACGAAGCAACGGTCAACATGCATACACCGTTCTCGTCAGTTCTCTGTTTATGAGACTGAAGCTATTTTCTCATCAGCTCGACGACTGCCTAGGCTTGTTAGTTTTGACTGTGAGCAAACAAAAACTTTCATTCAAAGTCCGGTGCGGACGGCGAGCTGTCATGTCTTTCATCGTCGCGATCAACTGTAGCGTGAGCTCGGAAACCAGGCGCTGATGCCAATGCGCATGGGTTCGTGGCCGTAGGTGCTGTGGACTCTTCTTCTTCATCGAAATCAGGAGCCGTCGGCAACGCACCGAATTCAAACGCCGTCGGACGAGCCACAGGCGACACGTCTCCAGCACCGGCGAGTAGCTCTTGCTCTTTCCGGAGGATTTCATTCCGGAACGTGCGCCATCCGTAGAGATCGAGTTCAAGTCTTGGCGCGACATCCAGCATGTACTGACGTAGTCCTCTCACGGTAGTACTAGTAGAAGACGACGACGCTTGCTGGGTTTGCTGGGCCTCTGCTTCCCTTTCGGCAGCGTGGACCTGACGGATCTGTTTCCTCAACTGGAAATACAGCGTGACGACCATGATCGCGACCGAAAGCACTGAGATGGCTAAGCCCATGTAGATAGTTGCGTTTGGACGGGTCAAAGCAAACCGACACTGCAGTTGTTCAGCGACTTCAGAGAACGCGCTGGATTCTTCACAGCCACCGACACACACGCAGCCGTCGACACCGAGGCAAACCGGCTTGAACTTTTGATATTGGCTCGTGATTTCCGCTGTCGTGAGAGAGGAAGTACTTGACGACGTCGCCAGTCGGCACTTGGCGCACGCTGCGTCCGACGCTGCGCAGTACGTGGTTGTGTTTGCTGCGAAGAAGATGCTGGAGGCGCTGCTGTTGAAGCATTTGCCCTCTGGCATCGGTGTGGAGCCGTTGAAGACACTGTGGTAGCTGTCGTCGATGCCAACTCGCGTGTAGTCGAACGTCGCCGAGTAGGAGTCGGCCCTTGCACAGGTAAACCCGGAGACCATACAGCTCTGTTTACAGTACGAGTCAGTGTAAGTTAATAAACCATTACGAGACTAGTAACAGCGAACTAACGTCGTGAAGCAGACAGTCTCGGCATGGTCGCGGCTCGCGGCAGCCGCGAATATCCATCTGACTCAAGTATCCACACGTCTCTGGGGCCGATCGCGACAAGAACTTGGCGGCGTTGGGCACAGCGCGCGGGTCACGACGCATAACGCTGATGCGTGGAGATAGGCGCAGCTGCTGCAGCGTCTTCGCGACGCTTGCCGTCGTGGGCTGGACGTCCGTCTTGGTGTTCATTCAGACTTGTGACTTGTGATCTCGTCCATCTCACGGTTTGATCACCCACCCACCCACCCATTTTCTCAGATCTGATAATTCCGACCAATTATTTCGGCACAATAATTATTGTTGACTGAGACTCATCGGCTCGACCGCGACCTCCTTAAGAAGCCACCGATCGAGCGGCTATCGTCTCTTGTGTCCTGTGGCAGTCGTGGTGGATCGTCTAGATCAAAATCTGGTGCGCTTGGTGTCCATGGGTCGCCGTCTTCTTCGTCACTATCTGAAATCGACTGCCGATACATCGGTGCCGTAGCAAGAGCCCTTGCATCGTGAGCCATCGGCGCGGATGAGTCGTCTTCGTCGAAGTCCGGAGCACTTGCTGCCAAGTCGAAATCCACAGGAGGACGCACTGGTGACAACAATTCTCCCCCTTGTAGAAGCTGCTGCTCTTTGAATGCGAGTCGTTCTTGGAACCGTCGCCAGCCAAACAGATCGAGGCGACCGAGAGCAGGCACTTCATCCAGCATGTGACGCATGATCTGAACACCAGCTCGTTCCATCGCTCGCCGAGTTGGAGCTTCGAGCTCACCTTTGCTTCGCTTGTACAGTACCAGCAATGTGATCCACACAATCACAGTGATAGCTCCTGTGGCGACGTGGACCTGTGAGTCTGTGCGCTTGCCGAGGCCTCCGAGGTTCGTGCAGTCCGTATCGTAGTTGCCACTCGACCACTGGTAAACCTCACAAGCCTGGACGCACACACAGCCGTCACGTCCGATGCCGAACGTGGATGCTCTGGCAATGTCCTTCCAAGGCTTATCTGGACGTCCAATCGGAAAGAACTGAGACCGGCAGTATTCGTCGGAGCTGGCGCAGTACGTGGTGTTGGCTGAAGGAAACATCGCAGTCGGCATTCTGCTGTAATTCCTGTCGCCAGCACTATACCGGCCGGATCGAAAGTCGTGCGCAGGAATGTAGTGGTCCAGGGTCATGCACTTGAAGTCGGCGATGACACAGTTCTGCCCCACGCAAATAGTCAAACAAACATCAGTCGTAGTCATTCACCTTACAGGAACGTACATTTCCACGTACCGGTTGGAGGAGACAGTCGTGGCATGTCCGAGGCTGTCGGCAGCCTCTCAGGTCTTTACCCGCGTGGAACTGGCACGTTTCTTCCGGCAGCTTGCGGTCAAGAAAGTCTACCGGTGGTGACCGTGGGTCTCTGTGTGTCATGGTCGTATTGCGTCGTCCGAGTTCCGTAGACACAAGCGCGTCCGGTTCTGGCTGACCACATGTCGTGTCATAGACTTTAGGCGCACGAGCGCGAGGCGCTTCGCAGATCGCTACACACACACATCCGGCATTGCCGACACAAAACTGCGTCGACAATACATCGACTGTGGTGATGGAGTTCGCAAGGATCTGGAACTCGTCTCGACACTGGGTACAAACGGGATCGGACACGTTGCAATATGTCGCATTCGCCGCGAAGAAAGAAGTGGGGATCTCACCGCCCGTGATAGAGCGGTTGAACGCGTTGCCGAGCGGATACGACTCGAGAGTGCGGTGGTAGTCGATCTGAAACGCGACCCTTCCCTCAAAGTCATCGACGCTGACACATTGGCCGCTACCGGCGATGACGCAGCCCTACAGAGAAGAAGGAGATAAGAATATGGAGCTCATCACTGCGCAGATTCGTATCCATTCAACGTACAGGCATCAGCAGACAGTCCTGGCAGGACCTGGGCACGCGGCACGTGTTGGGTGTGGCCGTCTCGACGCCATAGTAACGACAGGTCTCTGGAATGGTGATGTTACGGTCAGTGACGCGCTGTGCAGCTCGCGGATCACGTAGGATGGTAGTGTGGTTCCGCGCTGCAGCCCGTAGCTCGGCCAGCGCGAGCGCCGTGTTCGCGCCTTGTGTGTGCGCGCTAATGTCCATTCTGCGCTGGGGTTCCGGTTTTGGGCACGATGGGATTCAGTCTCAGAGCCAATCTGATCCAATGTGTACTTTCTCAGATGTCCATCATTCCTGCCAAGCAAAAAGCTCTCGAGCACGATCCAAGAGACCTGCGAGTTCAACGGACTTTGATGACCATGAGTCGCACCTCACACGAGTCTGTTAGCACGCTTACAAGCCGATCGCGCGCGACGAACTCCATGACCTCGGGGCTGCTGTTGGTAGGGTCGCAAGCAATCTAAATCTTGGCATTTTTAGGAATTTCCCAAGGGCTGACGACGATGACAACGCTGATGGGATGGTTAAATGCGTCGTACTTTTGATACGTTAGCTGCTCTTAACAGACGATGCGTTAAGGGTCTATGTGCCTTCTACCGAGGCCTCGTACACGAGCACCGAGTGAGGAGCTACGTACTTAGTCGCGAACGCCAAGCCATTGGCCGTAGGTTGCGCGAACGCCACTCGGTTCTTGGCAATCAGCAGTCCATAGATGAACTTCTCGCGAACGACGTCCACGAGTCGCGTCGCTACGGCGTTGCCTCGGAACGCTGGGTGGGCCCAGAGCTGGCAGATGCCCAAGACTGCAGGGGCCTCCTCAGCACCCACGTTCGTCGTGTCTGTCTTCAACACGACCGCCTTCTGTATCCGCTCGACCGTGACACAGCCCACGATCTGCTTGGCCTTGATGAAGAGGAAGTGCCCTCGCAGCAGGAAGGTGTCTCTGCTCACAAAGCCAAGCGCGTCGTCCAGAACCTCCTTCACCTCCAGCATCTTCTTCACGTGCAACGGCGGATCATTTGCCCGGATCTCGATAATGCGAGCTAATACAACAGCACCATAGAGACACTTAGTCTCTCACCACAAGTACACAGACTGCTAGTGTGTACAACGCACCGTCCTCGTCTGGAAACGACCGCAATACGCGCTCGTTCTTCCACTTGGCGACCGTCAGACCCTTTTGCCGCTGCCGGCAGAAACGCTGGTGCTCTTTCTCGTCCTCCTATTGCACCAAAGCCACTGTATCAGCACCACGACCTATAGAGTATTCCTAGTACTAGTGACGACGTACCTCTTCGCCGGCAGTGTACAGCAGTCCGCACGTGCCGCACGTGATGGGCTTGCCAAAGTCCTTCTGTCCGAGATCAAGATACGCTTGTTTTGATGGTGTGGCAGCCTGAGACGCTGCGCTTGGAGGAGGATCGCTCGTCTTGGCTGTGGGTTGGCTCGCTTCGTCCAGAGGCTTGGTTGTCAACCGCACGACGGACGCCCCCGTGGACGTTGACGGCACTTTCTTAGACGCAGGTGGAGTACTGCGCTTGCGCTTGACGGGCGTGAGCTTCACTCGACGCATGAGCGCCTGGTTGATGTCCACCATGGCGTCGCGTGGCGTCGGCTTCGGTCGCGTGGTGACGGATGATGAAGTTGCCGCGCAAAATGAGAGTTGCGCCGGGTGAGTTATTGGCGCGGAATGTTGCGCGAAGGTTGCGCATATTACCCCCTTATAATGACGTTTAGATGTTGGGATAGTGACATATAGAACTCACAGCATGCAATGGACCAGCAAACGGCGGTGTCTTGTAGAGTCCCGAGCTCATGCGCAGTGGCTCTTGATGGAATCAACGTGTTCAGCGTCATGGCAGCTTGCAGTAAGAAACTCTTGGTCGACTTTTAGGTAGCACGATGGTGAATACATTTGACAAAAGAAACATGGCTGGCTGTCATTAGGATAGGAACGAGAAGCGGTCGACATCCCTCCAATACCTCACTTCTTCGAGCATCGGCAGCTTCACAGCCGGCGTGCGAGCCACAGTCGTGGGCTTTGGCTCTCCCGAAGGTGACGAGTGCGTGGAGGACGACGACGACGGTGAGACTTCGATGCTTGCTCGCTTCGCCTTCTTGTCTGCGCGGACACCAGAGCCGATATCCAAATCCGATGGTGCGGCACGTTTCTTTCCTTTGTTCAGCACTTCGCGCGTCTTCTGAATTGCCAACGCGCAAGTCTTCCTGCCCGTGTCGCCATCTCTAGTGGCGTCATCGATCTCGCTGTCTTGGTGAGGGCCTGCATTAGATTCGGTGACAGGAGCCTTGTCGACCCGGTCAGGCGACGCCACTACTACTTTGACCAGCGGAAGCTTGGTCTCCTTGCGCCGCAGCCACTGCAGATACGGGTCCTCGACTTCTTGCTGGATCCGGTCCTCAAACTCTTTCTCCTCCGCGCTGGCCGCCACGTCCGCCTGATCGGGAATCCGCTTACGCGCCGCCTTCGTCTCGTGCTTTGCTAGCCACGCAGCGTACGCGTTGAGGCTCGTGGTACTCACGGCCGTCGCCTCAGCAACCGCCGTGACTGGTGTCTCACTCGCCGTCATTCGGGCTTCCCTGGTTTGAAATGACGAGCTTCAAAAACTCAAATGCAAATATTCGTTTAGACGGGCAAACATACTTATTCGATATCACAGGTATATGTTTACAAAGGATGTAGCTATTTTGAGCAGCAGCTCCTCATGCTGATCAAAGCGACACTGGGTTGCCGTACCTGGAAGTCCGTTGTGTGGGGCTTCCATCCTGAAGAATCGAGCACTAGCCATCGAAAATGAGCTTCTTGGATCGATTCCAGAACAAGATCGCGACTGTGACGGCCCATGGACACCTCAAGAAGGCCGACGGCAGTGAGGAGATCCGCGTGGGGCCGCCAAAGCGCAAGCCTCAGCCTGCTGCTGCAAGTGGATCGAGTGCTGGACCACCACAGGCGAAAGGCGGTGGTAATAACCAGAATGTATCCCATGTCCACGTCCAGCCAAGCGCTCGAGGACAAGTTGGTGGTCAGGCACCGCATCTCCAGTCAGTCAACAACACGAGCAGCAAGCAGGCGCACGCGCAGCCTCAGTACGACCCCAAGCCGGCAGTGAACTCGGCTCGGCAGTCGTATCCATCTCCAAGCGCGTCACCACGAAGCAAGACGCAGCGTGACGCGTACGACTACGACAACAACAACAACTACCATCAGCCACAAAAGGGCGGGTACTACCATGAGCCAGACCACCATGTCCCTGGACGCGCCAGCCAAGATGACTACGGACACTACGAGAAGCCCAGCAAAGGAGGCTACTCGCCATCAAAAGGCGGGTCGCCTGAACGCCAGTACACTAAGAACGATGAAAAGATGCGGCAGTCACAGCCACAGTATCAACAGCCTCCACCACAACAGTATGCACCTGATCGAGCCAAGAACCGTAGCCCCGTGCCAGTGGCTCATGGACAGCCAAACGAGTGTCCGTCCCCACGCGATCGCAACGAAGCACGCGTCCAGACTGATGAAGACCAACTCGCGTTCAGTCGCAAGGCACGGCCAGTTCAGTTTGCACCTTGTACTCTGTCCCAGTATAAGAAGGAGAAGCCTGCCGGGTACTATGAGCTGGGCAAGCTCCAACCCGACTTGAACGCCGACGAGCTCGTGCAGAAGCGAGCGAACATGGAGCGGATCAAGTCGTTCTCCAAGAACCTCAGACAGATCAATAAAACCACAACGGCAGGCAAGAAAGGTGAGAACGAGGCCGCTGTAGTGGCTGCAGCAGCTCAGAAGAAGTCGAACTCCAGTCGAGAGAAGGCGTTGGCATTTGCCAAGCACGTACCGAAGCCTCGTCTTCAACAGAGACCTCTAGGTGAGTCGTCAGGAGCTCTCAGTGCCACATCGTCCAGTGATAGTCTGCCCGCGATCCAGAAGCACGTACGACCGATCAACAGCGTGATGGACGACGACGCAGAAGACGACGAGGTGAGCTCCGAGTTGCAGCAGCTCCAGATGCGCCACCAGGCTTCACGAGCGCAGGTAGAGGCCTTGATACGAAGCACGTAGAACGCAGAGTATGTACAATATTCAACATAGCAGGTAGCATTTCCATATCCGCAATCATCCCCATGCGTGCGTGAGGCTGTAGTTGAGGACGAGGACCTCTCCGGCTTGGAAGCACTGCCATTTCAAACTCATCCACATCAGTGTCACGTATATCCAGTCGACAGCAAGAGTGTGGCCCATATACCTCGTATAAATATGACAGCTTCTGGTCTGGCGATGGCGCGAACGAACTGTTGCAGTAGATGAACTGCCACGTGCTGCTCTGTGAGTATGGTGGCCAAATGAAAGCGTACCCAAGCAATTTATCAACTCACCAGCGCGTCGGAATCCTTCAGTCGGAGCTGCTTCTTCAGGAACTTGTACACCTATCGTACCACTTACATGTTCAGTCCATGGGTTCGCATAAGTAGACTGTCACGCAGTCATATACGCACCACGCTCAGTTGATCACTGCCGTTCACAGTGAATTTGGTCCTCTTCATGAGCGGCGCGTTGCCCACAGCGAGAAACTGCAGCGTCACTGCACACATTAAACGAACCGCGTCAGCTCCTTCATACTGAAAAGCGCATTACTTACAGCTTCCAACCTTTCTCCGCGCCTGTGGGTCGCGTCGCCTCATCAGTTCCTTCATCCTTCGCTTCCACATTCTCCATTTTCCCCTTGAGTGATTTCTGCCTGTCACTACGATCTTCACCTATGTCACTCTAACGCGGTCCCGTTCCACATATTGTCATCTGGATCATTATCTGAGTCCGCTCCACATTGTCCTCGGCTGGATTTTTTGTTCTTTATTTTCCGCTCATTGTTTTCGCGGCGGTTTGCGTCTGCAGGTATTGAAGTCACCACGCAGCACCGCATTCGCCTCTCGCCGACGAGCTCTTCTCGCGTCCATGAACCGCTCCGTAGGCGCCGTCGCGCCGCACTTCGCGCGTGGCCACACGCACAGTGGTGTTGTCAACTCCATGAGCAACAGCGCCGTCTCGTTGCCGGCTCCTAGCTCCAAGCAGAACGCGAGTTTCGGCGATTCGCTTGACGCGTACTTTTACGACCGCCACTCGGCCGAACGCGGCGAGCTTGCGCAGCGGAGACGTCTGTACGAGCTGTTTGAAGAAGGCACGCTCGCCGACGTCGTGCTGGTCGTACAGGGTGAACGCATCGCCGCCCACCGCGTGATTCTCGCGACGGCGAGTCCGTTTTTCCACGCGCTGTTCACGAGCGGCATGAAAGAAAGCCGCGAGCACGAGATCGTTCTCCACGAGCTCAACGGCATCGCGCTGCGCGAGCTCCTGGTGTATATGTATCTGGGCGAGCTGCGTATCACAGGCGACACGATCCTGGCGATTCTGCACACGGCGAACCAACTGGAGATGCTCGAAGTCGTCGAGATTTGCTGCAAGCAACTCATCGTGGAGCTCAATGTGGCCAACTGCGTGGACATTTACGTGTGCTGCGAGGCGCTCAAGACCCGTGCGCCATGCCACACACTCGCCCACGCGGCGCTGGCGATGGTGGAGGCGTTTTTAAGCTCAGTGGTGGAGACAGAGGCGTTTCTGAACCTGCCGCTGCCGCTGATGGCGAAGATTCTATTGCGTCAGCACCACAGGCAAGGGTGCGAAGCGGCTCTGCAGGCGTGGGTGGCGTACGATCCGGAGACGCGTCATGATGTGGTCCAGTCGTTTCTGTGTTCGTGTGCGTCTCAACAGCATCAAGCGAGAGTCTTCCAGAGTGAAGATTCGACTGCGGACGAAGACGAAGACGACGGAGCTCTGTGGGACCGCTCGACGGACAGCACGACTCTAAAGACGCCTGTGGTGTTTGCTATCGGTGGCTTCAATGGACCGAGTGCCTTGCGCTCGGTCGAGTATCTCGACTTCCATTCAAGCGAGTGGTTCCAAGTTGCCAGTATGCACGACCGTCGCTCGTACGGAGGCGTGGTGGTGACAGACGACGACAAGATCCTTGTGCTTGGAGGCTCCTGCAACTCGCGCCATCTCAAGTCGGTCGAGCAGTACGATCCAGAGACCAACACGTGGGTCGCGATGGTGTCGATGAGGAAATGCCGCAGTTATCTCGGCGCGGCTCAGCTTGATGGCTACGTCTACGTCGTCGGTGGTTTCAACGGGATGTCCCACTTGGCTGCAGTCGAGCGGTTCGATCTCGAGCGCCAAATGTGGGAGGAGATCGCACCGTTGAACATCGGCCGCAGTGGACTCGCTGTCGTGGTGGCCAACGGATACGTGTATGCGGTTGGGGGGTACGACGGCCGCCGCCATCTCAAGAGCATCGAAGAGTACGATCCGAGACGCAACCAGTGGACAGTGCTTCCAAACTCGATGCGCCACGCTCGGAACGGACCGGCAGCCGTGGCGTTGCTGAAAGAAAACGCGATCCTTGTCTTTGGAGGCGAGTCGCGTCACGGGATCCGCATGAACACCAGTGAACGCTTCCTGCTCGGCACCGGCGAGTGGGAAGACGTAGATCCGTTTGTTGATAGCCGTAGCGGCCACGTCGCTGTCACGATGCTGCGCGATTCGTTTGTGTTCAGCTTCGGTGGCTCCAACAAGAAGGACGAGTACCTCGACGACGTACACCGCTTCGATCCGCTGACCAAGCAGTGGCTGCCGCACTCTCGCATGCTCGACCAGCGCTGTGGGCTGAGTGTCGCGGTCGTGCGAGTGTCACCTGATGCTGCATGTTTCCAGCGTATGACCAAACGCCAGAGCAGCAGTACGCCACTGCCGTCGCAGGAGTTCTCAGACCACGAGCCTCGAGGCCGTTCCCCCAACAGTGTGGACCAGTCAATGTTCCATGACTTCCCACCAGCGGCGTTCTCCTGAGCCCGCCATGTAGTAGTACAGTATGCACATGTGTTTAACAATGGTCCATGTTTTCATGACTCGTTAGATCCGTGTGACTTCCTCCATACAAACGACCTCGGTCACCACAGACGAATGAGCTAGTGCAGTCTTCATGGTTGATAGTGAGTGAGGCGGTGCTTTAAACAGCGCTGCCGTAGGCACCGAGCAGGGCGTCGCCCTGGAACTGGCGCCAGCCGCTGACGAGGATCTCGTACTCGTGCGGGTGGTTGCGGCTGAGGGCGATCGGGTCCTCGGCGAAACACACGAAGACCGTGTGGAGCGCCGTAATGATCACGTTGGCCAAGACCATGGCCATGCCCACGCCCGAGATGAAGCCAATGGTCGCCAGCACGCCGTAGGCCGTTTGCTTGTCGCCGAGCGCCGTGAACCACGCCTCTGGCGAGAACTGGACCATGAGCACGCCGATGACGAGCCCGACAAAGCCCACGCCAAAGGCGCCGATTGTGAGAGCCGTCGAGGTGAGATCGTCGTTGATGATCGCCGTCCAGCCGCGGTTCGCGAACAGGTCCGACACGGCCTTGCCACTCGTGCGGAAGTCGTAGCCGTAGATGCCGACGTACACGTAGGCCCACTGGTTAATGTACTCCATGATGTTCTCAAGGCAGTTGAGCACGCACTCGGCCATACAGGCCACGCACGCGAGCGCCATGTTCTCTTCGTCACGGGCCTTCTCCTTCAACAGCGACGCCATCTAATATGATGGCAAAATATTCGTAAGCCATCTAGAAACAAAGAAACAAAGAGGGTCTTTAACACCAACGTACCGTGCGCATGGCGTGGAGAATAGCGACGATGAGCGAGCCGAAGCAGATCGAGCCGAACGAGGTCGTGAGCGAGCGGTAGAACGCGCTGAACGTGACGCTCTTGGACTCTGGCTGGTACCACCAGGTCGCGACGACGCCCGCGGTCGTGCAGGTCAGCACGTTCTGGATGACCTGCTGGCCCCAGTACACACTGATGAGCATGGCGAACAGCGTGAAGCCCGCCGACGTCCCGCCGCACAGGTGGCCCTGCTGCGAGCCCGTGGTGCCGTCGGCCGCGACGGTCGCCGTTGGCTGCGTGCCGCCGCACTCTGGGTCGGCGTCCTTGAAGTGCTGGTAGATGCCAATGGCACTCAGCGACCAGACCATGAGCCACAGAAACTGCTTCACGATCATGAACAGCGCGACCCAGAACACGCCCATGTGCTCGGCGATCGCAGCACACGCTGACTTCAAGTTGGCCGACGCGAACGCGATGCGGTTGCGCACCGCGAAGATGTAGCACACGTTCACAGCCGCCAGCAGCAGCGAGATACCCGCCATGATGGGCTGCGCCGAGAAGCTCACGATGGCAAACACCACGACCAGCACGACGTTGAGCCAGAGCGCGAAGCGGATCAGCGACGCGGCGTACGCCATCAGAAACTTCATCCAAAACGCCGACAGCGCAATGGAGATGGCCATGAGACCAGCCGACAACGCAAACACCTTGGAGAAGTCCTGGTCCGGCTCATCCGGAGTGTCGGCGTCGTCCGAGGCGATGCCCTTGACGTGCTGCGCGACGGCGGGGATGCCCTTCCACACGGCAAACACCGCGATGGTGATCACGTGGGCGATGAACAGCGCGGCAAAGAACCAGTCGTTGCAGCGGCGCGTGGGCGCCTCCAGACGCATGGTGCGGATCGATCCAGAGCCCGTGGCGCCTGGCTTCTCTACGCCGTGCGGGCTGCGCGCGCCCGCGAGCATGGGGTCGGTCTCCACGGCTTGGTACATGGTGGTGTAGTGGGCCGCTTCGTCGTCGTCGTCGGTCCACGTGCGGCGAGTGGTCAGTTTGACTGGGGGAACAAAAGAGGAATGCGAAGCGCAAAGGTGGCTTCACACTCCACACAGAGGAAGAGGAGGAGAGGAGAGGAGAGGCGGGGAGCGGAGGGGAGCGGAGGAAGGTGACTGCAGCGGCGACGGAGTTGACTTCACGGCGAATCACTTGGACGCTCGTGCTTTGCGCTTGACTGAATGCGCGAGAGACTCGCCGGAGCTGAGGGGGTCTGAAGACCATCATTCCGGCGTTCTTTCAAATCGATTTTGCGGAGAAAAAATCAGGATAAACCTCCATAAATAGATACTCCGTCCTACAATAGGACAAGTGATACGAACAGGGTATGATGACAGTTAAGAACTTTCGATTGCACTGAGGATACAGAGGCTCTTCATGCGCCGTACTTGGGGGCGAAGCCCAAGCGGAAGGCCATCTCTTTCATGAAGATGCGTGCGTCCATGGCGCCGTATGCTCCGTGGTTCTCTACTGCGGCCTCTGTGAACTCCACAGCGTCGTCGCGTCGCGTGCGGTCGCAGTGGAAGCTGGAGAAGAGCAGGCGAGACGACTGACTGGAGGACTCGGGCGAAGGGTACTTGCCGTGGTGGCGATCGTAACTCTGGCGAGGACGCAGCGGGTGGGCAGCAACCGAGGCGTCGATGCTGTGTGGACGCTGCGCAGTCTGTAGGACGGAGATGAAGCAGTCGTCGCTGGAAGCCGCGTCCTCAGACTTCAAAATCCCTTCCAAACACGAGAAGATCCAGTGGTTGGTCTGGTAGTCAGTGAGGTGCACGAACACCAGGTGCTTGGACTTGGGCACTTCGACACGCAGAAGCTGCTGTACAAGCGGAGCTACAGTCGCCTGGCTCTCGCTGCTGTTGCTGATGCTGTAGACATCAGCGACGCCTAATGCCTTGGCAGAAACGCGAGACGTCTCCGAGTCGCTGAAGAAAGCCACGGGCATCTTCGGGTATCTACGGGTCCACGGGCATGATTAGACACATCAACGCACTATTACAGAGCGCGCGGTGGTAAGACTCACGCGAACATGCCGTCGCTGTCGGGCGCATCACCGTCAACGCCGAGCACGGCCTTCAGGGCTTGCTGTGGCTCTGTAAAACACAGCAAAATGGTGAGAATTGACGCGGTTTCAGACGCGTATATCTCGGCTTCTAGAACGTACCTGGCAGAATTAAAAAGCCCGAGCATCCACGCGCAGCTAGTTCGTGTAGCACCCGTGGTCTCGATGGCGTGGACGCTGCAGGGGCATCGATATACAGCACGAAGATGCGGCTCGCTGGTGTCGCCATGGTGGAAAATTGCGATGATCTCTTCGTGGAATGATGTTTGTCCCGCGTTGCAGCTGACACAGTCGCCACGCAAGTCTTCGACAAAGTACGATTTCCCTAATTTGAGTATCAATATTAGGGATACACTGAGGTGTAACCTTCGTCCAGCGAGATGGGTTACGTTTCCGTTAGTCAGGGCAACTGTTCAATAGTATTCACCACTAACGTTCATTTTGACCGGCTCACTTGAAGCTGCTGGACCTGCGCAGCGTCGCCTTGACGCGCAATAAGCGATTCAGTTCCGACAGCGACTCTAATGGGTCTTTCTCTAGCGAACTGAGACCCGTTTCCTGCTTCTGACGCTGTAGCATCGCCAGAATCGACGCCGTGGGGTTCTCATCTTGACTCATTTGTGGAGCGGCAGGCACCGGAACCGGCTGGCTCGGATTTGTGGACGGACGTGAGGAGCTACACCTACTTTCAGGTGCTGTTGCAGTCTCTGCACTTGTATTAGGCTGGTTGAGCTTCTTCCCACCTAGCAAATCTCGCAATTCCGACAGCTACAGGACATTATTAAGGTCAATAATCAGCCCGAACCCATCAAGGTACCAAGTAACCAACTTACGGATAGCAGCCCTGTTTCCACGTCCTTCTTCTTGGACGTCTTGGGTGCTGTGGATCCTGTTTGTGGTGGTCGTGATGGCTGTCTTGGCTGCTGCTCTTGGTTATTAGAGCTCTGAGTAGCTCTCGCATTCGGCGTCCGCGTTGACCTCGCTGGCGGTTTCCCCAGAGCGTTTTGTATCCGCTCAGCGGACGGAGGCAGCAAAGGCAGTGAGTTCGTGCCTGCCGTCATCGTCCCAAGCATCCCGTAGCCTGGGATATCTTCTATCATCTCTAAACCTTCGTCACCTCCTTCGTGGCGATCTGGATCTGGTGGTTGTGTGGCGAGTAAGTACTCCAGCACCTCCAGTTTCTCACGAAGCGACTGGTTTTCCACGTGAAGAACTCGCGTCTCGTGTTGAAGGTCACCAATGTGGGCTTCTTGCTTGCGTACACGGTCATTGAGCTGCTTCTCCGTCAGATAGAGCTGCTTGATCATCTCCACGTTGTCGATCACACTCATCTTCAGCTTGGCCGTCGTCTTGGTCTCCAATATTGGAGCCACCTTTGGGTCTGGTACTGTACCGACACTGCTGTGCTGATTGGATACTGCAGTCAACGGCATACCTTCCGGTTGAGTCGCCTGCAGTCTCTTCGCTGTATCGTGCGGTTCCCCATCTCCACCGGGCGTACTCTGCTGCTGGAACTGGAGAATGATCTCTTGCGCCTGGCTGAGCTGTCGTCGTAAGGACTCCACTTCCTGCTTGAGTTCGTTGATCAGCACGGTCTTTGGATCCTCGTTCTTGGTCGGATTATTCGCAATCGACTGTGCTTTCGCGGCGTAGAGTAGTGTGCTGAGGTTCTCGTCCACGTACGAGTCACTCGGGGACAGACACGCGACCATGAGCGTCCACGAGTTGCCTCCGAGGCTGTACTTCAGTAGCGATGTCAGCTTGGAGTCTCGGTACGGAATGTAACTCCTCTCTTTCGTCGACGACGTCTGGTTACTGGTCTCTTCACTTAGCGCTTGGATCACTTGGCGCAATACGAACAGCGACTTGTTGATACCAATCGACTCTTGCAGCGTCACACCCGTGGCTCCCGTCTTGTCGACACGCTCAGAGCCTGCGAGGTCGACGAGCGCGAGTTTACTGTGGAGCACTTCGTTCGGGTTGTTTAGTGGATCGAAGCTCTCGACGTACAGTGTGAAGACACAGTGAGACCGTGAAGACGCGGCGTTGAGATTGTGTGACGCCATGATCTTGTGCTTGATTCCGTCTTGAAAATGGTGGAGAACGTGGTCGGGCGACGTGCATTCGAGAACTCGGAGGTTCTCCACGTAGAAATCACGGACTGCCGACCAGCGTAGGCGTAGTCCTTGCGCTCCTCCATTTTTCGAAGCTGCTGCCGCCGCACGCGCACCGCCGCCTTGAGCAGGCGACGCTTTGGACTTGGATTTCGAGTGTAAAAAGTGGCTCGGGTTGAACAGATCGAGGATTTGCTCGTTGTAGATCTGCAGGAAAGAACACTTGACCACGAATTCCCGCGAGGCGTCTCGACTGGCGCGTGCGATGAGCTCAAACAGTGTGAAGATCGCTCGAGGAATGAGCTAAGCAGACAAAGCGTCAGCAAAAATGGTCATAAAAGTGAGGCATTCATACCTACACCGATGCGGTCGCTGCCCGTGCTGGATTCAAAGCGTGCTTGAGGCATCGAACCACGCTCGCTCGTCGAGCTCGTTGACTCTCTCGTTTTCTATGAGGGTAGTCACAACATCCGTGAGGAGAGTAGCCTCTTTGCCGGTTTGGTTACGTAGATCGCGTGCCTCGTAGTCGTAGCCTTCCATGGTGAAGGTCTTGCCGGATCCAGTCTGTCCATACGCGAAGATCGTGGCGTGGTAGCCGTCAAGCACTGCTTGGAGCATGCGATCGACTCCGAGATGATCGTAGAAGTGGCGCTACTAGTGTTTGCATCCTCATGTCAGACCGTCGCCTTCAAGAGTCTTTGATTCGATAACTGAGACCGTCGTACCTGAGGCGTGCTTCCATCAAAAACCTGGTCGAACTGGAAGCTCTTGGCCATCGACGACGACGCACACTGCACCATATTTCTGAAGAACCAGTTATGTAAGCCCCTTGAAAGCCAGAGGCTCTAAGGGCTCAGCGTACCTTTGCTGGTGGATCTTGAGGATCTCCGTGCTGTGGCTCGCCTCACTCGTCAGCTTGGGCCGCACACGGACGACCACGCGGATCCTCGTGGGCAGCACCACGGCCTCTCGCTTCACGAAGCTCCTCTTACGGACGGCCTCAGTCTCCTTCCCGTCGTCGCCATTGTCCTCGGGCGTGTTCATTGTTCGTCTCTGAGTGAAGCCATCCAAGGATTGGGTCCGGTTAACCAGGTCTCACTAAGTGAACCTACCTCGCGTCGCTTCGTGCGCCTTTGGCTCGCGACTTTTCGCGATCTTCCGAGCCTATGGTGCCTGTTGCCGTCAAGGGTTCCGTGGCGTTGGCGTCATCTCAACCAGATAGACGGACACGCAGTCGGCTCGAGCTCATTGCGGTGGTCAAAATGCGGTCGGTATTGGCGTGGAGCGACAAGATCCCAGAGCGCAATGGCGAAAAGTACGTGGTGTACGACCTGGCGTTCCGTCCGGACGGCACGCAGCTCGTAGCGGCTGTGGGCACACGCGTCATGGTGTACGACGCAGTGGACGGCACGCTGCTCCACTCGCTCAAGGGCCACAAGGGCATCGTGTACAGCGTCGACTACTCCCACGACGGCAAGCGGTTTGCCTCCGGAGGGGCAGACAACACGGTGATCATCTGGACCGACAAGGCCGAAGGTATCCTCAAGTACACACACAACGACGCCGTCCAGAAGCTGGCGTATAACCCACAGTCTCAGTGTCTTGCGAGCTGCACGGTCTCCGACTTTGGGCTGTGGGCTCCGGAGCAAAAGTCCGTCGCTAAGCACAAGGTCGTGGCCAAGATCCTGAGCGCGTGCTGGACCAAGGACGGCCAGTACCTGGCCCTGGGTCTACTCAACGGTATCATCACGATTCGTGACAAGCACGGTGCCGAGAAGCAGCTCATTGAACGGCCTGGACCGATCTGGGCGATGGCCTGGAGCGTCGCTATCGAGGACAGCGTGGACGTGCTGGCTGTGGGCTGCTGGGACCGGTCGCTGTCGTTCTACCAGCTCAGTGGCGCGATCCAGGGCAAGCCACGCAAGCTCACGTTCAACCCGACGAGCATCGCGTACTTCAGCAAGGGCAAGTACCTGCTCGTGGGCGGCTCCAACCGCAAGGCCGCGCTCTACACGAAGGACGGCATGCACTTGTACACGATCTGTGAGCTCGAGAACTGGGTCTGGACGATCGCGCCAAGGCCAAAGACCAACTTTGTAGCTGTTGGATGTGAAGACGGATCCATTTCCACGCACTGCCTCGTGTTTGGCACAGTCCACGGCATCTACCAGGAGCGGTACGCGTACCGTGAGAACATCACGGATGTGATCGTGCAGCACTTGATGACCGAACAGAAAGTGCGGATCAAGACCCGCGACTGTGTGAAGAAGCTCAGCGTGTACCGTGACCGCTTGGCCGTGCAGCTCTCGGACCGTATCATCATCTACGAGCTCGCGAGCGATGATGCCAACGGCGGCGCGCCCGCGAGCAGCTACGACATGCACTACCGTGTGAAAGAACGCATCCAAAAGGACTTACCGTGCTCGCTGCTGGTGGTCACGAGCCACCATTTCATTCTGTGCCAGAAGCAGAAGCTGCAGCAGTACGACTTCACGGGCAAGAAAGAGCGCGAGTGGGTACTGGAGTCGCTGATCCGCTACATCAAAGTCACGGGAGGAGCTAAGGGCCGTGAAGGTTTGCTTGTCGGTCTCAAGGACGGATCCGTGTGGCAGATCTTCATCAACAACCCGTTCCCCATCCTGCTCATCAACCAAAGCAACGCCATCTCGTGTCTCGACATCAGCGCCAAGTGAGTTTTAATATCGGAGACCGTGTGGACTTCATGGGACGTCGCAACTGATACTATGCTGATTATTGTAGCCGTGAGAAGCTGGCAGTCGTGGACGACTCGCACCGTTGTATGGTGTACGATCTGGCGTCGAAAGAGATGCTTTTTGAGGAGCGCGATGCCAACAGTGTGGCTTGGAACACGGAGTTTGAGGACATGCTGTGCTTCGCAGGCAACAGCCAGCTCAAGATCAAGACGGGCAACTTCCCTGTCCACTCGCAGCGAATGCAGGGCTTCGTCGTGGGCTTCACAGGCTCGAAAGTGTTCTGCCTGAACTCGCTGTCTGTCCAGACGATCGACGTGCCACAGTCGGCGCCACTCTATCGGTACTTGGAGCAGAAGGAGTTCACCAAGGCCTACCAGGTCTCATGCTTGGGTGTGACTGAAGCAGACTGGCGTCTGCTCGCGTGGGAGGCTCTCAAGGCCATGAACTTTGAGATCGCACGCAAAGGCTTCATCCGCGTCCACGACGTGCGGTATATTGAGCTGGTGAACGCGCTGGAATACCGCAAGAAGCAGCAGCTTCCGAACGAAGAGACTGCGGATCCGGAGACCGCCAAGAAGGTCAAGTTACTACTCCAAGCCGAGATCATGGCGTACCAAGGCAAGTTCGCATTGGCTGCCAAGACGTACACCGACTGCAGCGAGGCGCAGACAGCCATCAAGATGTTCGCGGACTTGCGCATGTGGGACGACGCCAAGAAGTTCGCGGCCCAGAGCAAGATCATGGACATCAAGCAGCTCGTCCAGGACCAAGCCAAGTGGGCGGAGGAGGTGCAGGACTGGCGAGCAGCGGCCGAGATGTACAGTGCCAGTGGTAATCTGCTCAAGGCCGTTGAGATCATGGGTGCACGAGGCTGGTACGATGACCTGCTCGAGGTCGCACAGAAGGTTGACGCAAGTGAGACCAACCTACTGGCTCTGTGCGCGAGCTACTTCCTCAAGGCGGACAAATTCAAGCACGCGCGAGATCTGTACTTGAAGATCGGAGACTTTGACTCGCTTCTGAAGATGCACATCCGTCTCCAGGAGTGGGAAGAGGCCGTGCGGCTCGCGCAGAAGCACAAGGACCGCGTCCAGAAGCCAGAGGAAGTGTACGTGCCGTACGCCGAGTGGCTCATCAGCCAGGACCGCTTTGACGATGCGCTGGACGCCTACGCTCGCGCAAAGCGACCCGACCAATGCATGAAGCTGCTCACGCAGTTAATCCAGAACGCGGTCATCGAACGGCGGTTCCAAGACGCGTCCTACTATCACTGGAGACTGTGTGACCAGCAGCTGAGCCTCGTCAAGGCCACGTCTCCGGATGAAGCGACCGAGCAGGAGCAGGCGATGATCGCCAGTGCGTTGGAAAGCGAGTGGCAGTCGGAACTGTACTGGGCGTACGCGATGGTCTTTGCCTACACGGATGAGCCGTTCACGACGCTGCTACCGGAGACCTTGTTCCACGCGGCGCGGTTTCTTCTCAACAAGATCACCAAGAACGCCAAGCCGCCGCTGGGTATGTCGCTAGGTAACGTGTATTTCACACTAGGCCAGCACGCGATCCAACTGGAGGCTTTCAAACTTGCACGCCAAGCGTACGAGAAGCTGCTGCAGATGAAACTGCGCAGCGACTGGCAGCAGCAAGTGGAGATCACGTCCATGACGCTACAGGTCAAGCCGTACTCGGACAAGGAGGAGCTGCTGCCCGTGGACTACCGGTCCGGCTCGACGAATCCGCTGCTGAATCCTAATGGCAACGGCGACGTGTGCGTCACGTCCGGTCATCCGTTCGTGCGCTCGTTCCTGTCGTTTGATAACCTACCGCTCGTCGAGTTCCAGCCTGTGGTACGTCTTTAGCTACGATATTAGAGACACTTGCGTTGGTCTGTAACTGACTGTGTTTTTGTTTGGATATATAGCCTGGAATCAGCGACAAGGTCGCCGAGAAGATGATCTTGACGCACCCGAACGCCAACGCACTCGCTGACTCAAAAAAGAGCAGAGGCCACAGTGGTGGAGGTTGGAAAGAGACCGACACGGGCGAGTCCCAGTCCCTCAAACTCACGGACGACGACGATGACAACAACAACCGCAGCAACGCGAGCAGCTCACGAGGCGGCGGCGGCGCGAGCTTCAGCGATCTCTTCGAACTGGCGCTCAACAAGCAGTCCAACTTCGGCTCGGGCACTGGCCACCGCTCTGCCGTGCCGCAGTATCGCATCGTGCAGGTCGATGAGCGTGTGCTGCTGTCACTCAAGCCCAGTGAAGTGTTCATCGTCAAGTATCCGACCGAGGCGCTGCGGTTCCGGTACTTTAAGAACATGATCCCGGAGATCAAGATCCACTTCTCCAGCCACTGTCGCCGCTTCTTCCACGAAGAAGACTTCGAGTTCGAGTACCTGAAACTCGGCCACTGCCCGTGCTGCCGAGTGTCCGAGATGGAACCCGAAGCCAGTGGTCCCTAGTGTGGTACTAGCGTGGTATGGTCGCCTTTCTCACGTTTTTTTCGAACATGGCTACATTTATGAGCGATAGTAAATCACTGGAGTAAAATCACACAATGAACATACGTTGCACGACACCACAACGTATATGGCTATTATCTTCCTAGCAAGCTGTCTCTACGCGGCGTTGAACGAACTGGAGCGGCTCGCGCGTGGACTCGCGACGGTCGAGACGCTGCCTCGACGACGCTCATCCGCACGGTCCCACATATCACGACGGCTCGTGGGCGTGAGCAGAGGCGTCGCTGGCGAGCGCAGCACAGTCGCGTAGCCCACAGGCGTGTTACCTGCTTCCTCAAGCGCGATACGGAACGACTCGACTTCGATCTCTTCTTCATCTTCGCCCGTGGCTTCCATCGTATCCACCGCACGACGCGCCATGTATCCCCAGTCGATCTTGGACAACGTGTACAGGTACACCGAGAGCTTGAAGATCTCCATGATCACGATCGAGTACCAGAGCATCGGGAAGCCATAGCCGAGCTTGACGCCTCCAATGTACGCGATGGGCAGCTCGATACACCACGTCGCGAACGTACTGGTCCAGGCCGTGACCTTGACTTCGCCCATGGCCGTGAGCACAGACGACGACAGGATCTCAATCGACTCGATCACAAAGCCCGTGATGAAAATGGGCTGCACGAGCAGACACAGGTTCAGCAGATCGTCGTCGCTCGTGTAGATGAAGAACACGCGGTGGCGCAGCAGCACCGTCGCCAGTGCCAGCAGCAAGACGCACACGACCGTACAGGTCAAGCCCAGCAGCGCGAGCTTCTTGGCGGCATTAGGACGGTTGCCACCGAGGTGGTTGGCCACACGCACCTGCGTGGCACAGCCAAAGCCCCAGAAGAGAGCCCACAACAAGCCCCAGAGGCCCGAGATCACTGCATTCGCAGCGATAATGTCCGAGCCGAGTCGCGCGGCGATGAGCGACATGCCCGAGTTGGCCAGGTTCGACACGAGACTGTTGCTGGCCACGGGGCCGGCGATGCTGAGGAACGTCTTGATGCGTTCGGAGGTGAACGCCTTCCAGTGCCAGCCGCCCCAGGCCTGGAGGTGCATCTTCTTGTATAGGATGCAGTACGAGATGAGCGCGATGGGCTGGAACCACGAGGCGATCACAGTTGCCAGCGGCGAGCCATCGAATCCCAGTCCGGCCCAGCCAAACGCGCCGTAGATGAGCACGTAGTTGGCCAGCGTGGCGACACCAATGGACATCGCGCCGACGACCGTGGTCGGCGCCATGATGCCCATGGACTGGAAGTACAGGCGAATGCACGCGTAGATCAGCGCCGGGAAGATGGAGAACGACAGGATGCGCGCAAAGCGTTCACCGAGGCGCACGACTTCGATGTCATCCGTCGACGACTCGAGCACGACGCCAACACACCAGTACCAGATGAACACGGGCACGGCGAGGATGGACGTGATGACCAGTCCCATTTGCAGCCAAATGCCCGTGAGCTCTCCGTTCTTGGCGCCCCAGGCCTGGCCGCACAGCGTGATCAATGCTGACGCGCCGGCCCACACGCCAGCCAATGGAACGCCCGTCCAGATCGACGCAAGCGACGACGCCGCGAGTTCCTTAGTGCCGAGATGGCCGAGAAAGGCGCTGTCGATGGACGTGAGTGCGATCCGCGCAAAGGTCGCGAGACTCACTTGCAGCGCCATGGACAGCAGCCCCCAGAACTCGGCCTGCGTATCCACGGGCGGCTCGGCGACGCGGCGCTTGGACGCATTGGATGATGGCTTGAGTAACGGAGACCGTTCTTGCGTGGACGTCGCCATAGTGAAGTGACTGATGCACTAGACGGCGGATTGGAGAATGACTCGAGGCGTGAAGCGTTGGGCAAGCAAGGCAGCAAAGGGATGCCGCTTGGCTTGGTCGTGGGCTTCCACCAGTGGCTTTTTCCGCGAGTGTGGCGAGTGGAGAGGCAGACACACATCACTTTCTGACCAGCGTGGCCGATGGGGATGATCATGTAAGTCTCCGATATCCCTGTACCCCAAATATAGAATGATAGAGGTTATTTAGATACCTGATGTGTTATCATATTATTGATTCAAGTTTGAATATCGCAGAATATGCGTTGATAGGTTGACCGATCCCCTGTCAAAGTACTTCAACCTTCTATTTTCGATACATGCACTCCATATGGTGGGTACTTGACGTGTCAACAGTCTGAGTTTACCTTTATCAATTGATATTCATGTCAGAAACGATAACTGAGACCAGATCCATAGACAGCTCACTTGCCCATGTCGCACATGACCCGCGAGGCCAAAGCCGTGGCGTCCTGCGGGCTCGGCGTCATGCTCTGCACTGCGCTGTGTGGTGGCTGGGGCTGATTGGCGGAGGCCATGCAACGGCGGAACGCATGCGCATTCGCCATTGGCACGAGCGGCTCGAAATTCCGGCCAGCCGCCGTGGATTTTAGTCCACAAAACTACCTTCTCCGTTCCTGAGACCTTGGGGGCCTTGACGGTCTCGTCTCAGTGATTTGCATGCCATTCCTGTGCTGTATTGGTTGGTGGGTCTGTACTGTATCCTGTTTGTATCTACTGCACTGAATCTGTCTACCGCTGCTTGCTGTCGAAGCGTGCGAGGCAGATCGCAAAGGCCTGCAGCATGGATAGCGGGTACTGGAAGTCCATGTTGAAGCAGTGCTTGCCCACCTTGCCGAGCTGCAGCAGCACGTGCTCCTGCGGCAGACTCACGGTGCCCTGGTCCTCGTACACGTAGTCCGGGTGCAGCTTGCGGTACCGCTCTTTCATCTCGTCGTTGATCGGCTCCGAGTGCACGAGCTGGAAGTTCTTGACCGACGTGCAGGTCGCGCGGCTGCGGAAGTCCACGATACACGACGACAGCGGATCGTACTTGGTCTCGCGCTTGTGCATGAACGTGAAGTTCTGCGTGTCCAGCACGTTCTGACCGCCCTACAAAAACCCATACAAATCGCATCAGCCTCCACCTTCCTTCCACAGTCTCTCGCCCTCGCAGCAGCCTTACCGCCGTGCCGATGGCACGCATGTGTTCCTCCATCATCTGATCGCGGGAGATCGGTCGCCAGTCCAAGTACGACGTGCCGTTCTCGACGATGGCGGGGATTACGACCTCCATCTTCCGCGGGTACGGCTAGACAGGACATTCCACCACAGTTGTGAGCCATTTAGTGAGACTTTCATCCGCTTACAGAGTTCAAAGACCGACCTTTTTGGTGTTGTGGAGCCGCACGACGGCGAGCTCGGCTCGGATGCTCTTGCGTAGCTCGTCGTCGACCTCGCAGTCCGAGTCGAGGTCCTCCGGGTTGTCGCCCTGGTCGTACAAACAGTACTCCATCATGCTCGTGGACGAGCGAAGCTTGCCGATGTATTGGTGGCTGCGCATCATGCGCGGCAGGTTCAGATCCTCCTTGTTAAGGGAGATGACGTAGTGGGACGTGATACGGCTCGTGCCTTTCTTCTTGGCGTACATGATCGGCCGTCCGCTGACGCTGTTGACCTCCAGCAGCAGCGTGAACACGGGCGCGAGCTTGTTCTGGTCGTTGCGTTCGATGAAGCACTTGATGATGTGGCCGCGTCCACACTCCAGCGGTCGCTTGACAAAGTCCAGCAAGTGGTCGGGCAGGAACGGCACGCTCTTCGGATTAAAGAACTACTCAAACACAAATATCAATAGCCAGTCAGTCAAATCGCCTTCTACAACACGTCACAGTCTCCGATAACGTACCTGCGCTTGGATCTTCTTCGGCTCGTCCTCCTGCTTGTTGCGTCGCTTTTCACGCCGACGCTCGCGCTTCTCCCCTCGACTGCTTCCTCCGTGGCTTCCGCTACGAGGGCTGCCGTCCCCTCCAGCGTCTTTAGAGTCCTCTTCATCACGACCATCAGCTGAATCTCGAGGCTTCGCCTCCGGGTCTCGAGGTGACGACGACGAACTGTTGGTGGTCTCTCGGTCTCCGATCGTATCCTCTGAAGTGAGACTGTTGCGCTTCATCTTGCGGAGCTCATGGTACACGTCCTCCTTCTCCGTCTCTTTTGCCGCTGCTTTTTCCAGCATCGCGTCATCGTTGACGCTCTCGTCGTTAGCGTGGCTTGGCTTGTGCTCGCTTTGAGGCTTGGGCTTTGCCTCTGCGCTGCTTGCCTTCGATTTTGCAGGAGCTGTGTTCTTGCTTTCAATCACGATCTCCGGATCGTCTTCATGTGAGTGCAGTGCGATCCGCCGAACCTCCGGCTTCTCTTTCGGTTCAGGCTTGGCCTCCTCTAAGAAGGGGATCTCCTCCACGTCATCGATCGAGTCCTCCAAGTCCACGACGTTCTTGGAATCCTTGTTCACGACGGCGTCCTCAGGCTTGTACTCTTGCTTCTTGACCAGAATGATCTCATCTTCCGGTACGTTGGGGCGGAACGAGCTGCTGAAGGGCACTGCTCGACTCGTAGAGCCAGTAGTAGGTGTGCTCGGGCGGTCAGAGTCGTCGTTGCCATTGCGGTTTCCTCGATTTAATGCCGCAGTGGTGTCATTGAGCACTTCCATCGTGCTCTTCTTCGGAGCTGCAGCCAGTTTGCTTGCAGGCGGAGAGGCAGCAGCAAGAGCTGGTGTCGAGTAGGTCGCCATCGCGCTTGGCGTGGCTGCGCGCATTGGCTTGGCCTTCGGTGGTGACTTCTGTTTGATGGACGCGGACACAGGAGCTGAGGCCACGGCGTCGTCCTCAACTGGAGCGTCGCCACCGAGTATGTCCACAGGTGACTTTGGCGTGGCCTTGGCGGCCGGTGCGGTCGTCGGAGGACTTCGCTTGGGCTTGCTTTCTGCTGGCATGGCGTCACTCCTTGGTGACGGACTCGCACTCGGCGGACGCACCGTCTTCTTCGCCTCAGGCGCAGCCATCCTGGGAGTCGCGACGTCCTTCGCCGTTGCCTCTGTAGCCTTGGCGTCCCCACCGTCGCTTGCCTTGGCCTCGCTTTTCGCGGGTGGAGCTCCGCCTGGAGGAGGTCCCATGGGCTTGGATGACGGTGGAGCTCCGACAGGTTTGGCTCCTGGAGGAGCCCCTGAAGGCGGACTCGCAGACGGAGGTCGAGCTGCGCCTCGGATCTTCGCGACGGACGCACTTGGTGCTGCACCCGTCGGCGGAGGGCCATTCGGTGGCGGAAGCGACGACTTGGCTCGTACAGCGGCCACGGCAGACGTTGCTCCTTGCGGCGGCGGATTCCCAGGCGGCGGCAGCGCCTTCTTCTTCTTCTTTTCGCCTCCGGCAGCTCCGTCGTCCTTTGTATCGCCGTCTTTTGCCTCGGGCGGTGGCCCCTTCGGCGGCGCCTTCATCCTCCTCGGCCTAATTCACATCACAACCTTCCATCATCATCCCCACACTATAAGACACACAGAGGCACACAACGTACGTGGCCGTTGCCGCCACTTCGTCCAGCGAGTCCTTCATCTCCTTGTCGTCGGCCATGGCGATTGTCACGTAAGCACCAGCTCTTCTCGTTCCATATACAAAGGCTCCAGTCGCCGCAGTGTGCCTGTGGAAAACCGTTCCAGAACACCCTTCAAGCTGCTCGCCATCGGACGGTTCACTTGCCTCTCTCTATCTATTCTTGCCACACGCCACAGTCTCCAATAACAACAACGGTCTCCAATAACGGACACGGCTTCTTGAAGCTGTGCGCTCTCGACCAATAAGCGCCTCTTCTCGCTTACGGGCGAGTTGAGTCAATTTATCCAGTCTCAACCACACTGCCTGCATCAGTAAGGGTACGATATCAATACAGCCACAACATTTGGGTTCCTCTATATAAAATGAACAATCGCGGTCACAAATCCATCGAGCCAGTACTTACTTGCGAGCCTCGGGGCAGCCCTTGCCCGGCGTTCGGCTCTGGATATCGGCCACGAGCGCGTCCGAGAGGCTTCGGTTCTCCATCAAATGCTTCATGTGGAGGATCGGGTGCACGCCCACGGACGAGATGCTCTGGCCCGAGATCAGCTCGCTGTACTTCTGCGGGTGGAAGTTGGCCATCGGGTCCGTTCCGGTCACAGCGTCACCCGAGACGCCCTCAGCAACGGCAAACAGCGCGTCAATGTCGTTCATCTTCATAAACGGACACGTCGCGCAGCCACCGGCCGTCGAGCAGCCTTCGCCGCCAGCGACACCAGGCACGAGCTCCTCTCCTTCCGTCGCGACGGCGTCCGCCGACACAGGGAAGATGATCTCGACCTCGGGCTTGTTGGCTCCTGGCGACGCGCGCAGGGTCTCCTGGACGCCACGCACGATGGCCGTGATCATACCAGCCTCCGTGCCCAGCACGAACCGCAGACGCTCGCCAGTCTCGTTCTTCACGGCCTCCTTGGTCTTGTCCTTGATGAAGTTGAGGATGTTGGAGGTCGATCCGACCACGCCACGGTCCTCATTCTGGGCCTCCATGGCCAGCGTGAACATCTCACCGGGCACTTCAAAGTGGGCCGTGTGGTAGGCGTCGCTGTACTGGTCGCGGACGCGCTTGGTGACCTTGTCGCCGAACATGTGATGCACGACGCAGTTGCCTTCCTTAAAGTAATCGAACCGCGTGAGCAAGTGCTTGATGGTCTTCTGGTTGTGGGCCGGGTGGATCTGGCGGATCTGCTCGTCCGGAAGCTCCACGAGGTGCTCAAACATTTGCTGCAGGTTCTCGCCCATGTACGTGTCCGGTCCGTAGTGGACCGTGATGTCGGGCACTTGGGCAAACGCCTGGAGGATCGTCTGCACGACGTTGGAGGATGTACACGTGATGGTCGGGATGATATCGTGGGCGAACGCCTTGCTACGCAGCGACGTGTTGATGTACACGACGTGGAGGCTGTTGGGGGTCTTGGCGGCCTTCTGCAAGTACGCAATGTACGCCTGACGCTCGGCCGACTCGGCCAGACTGCACCCGATCTTCTGCTCCGTGAGTCGGTAGACTGGGATGTGTGGGAAGCCGTTCGAGTCCAGATTCGCACGCACGCTCTCGGACATGAAGTCGACGCCCAACACAGCGACGGACTGGATACCCTTGTCCGCCATCTTGGCGGCGGCTTCGCCCATCGCCAGCGAGTCGGCGATGAACGTATGAGGCCAGGACAAGGACGAGAGGATGCCCTGGAGCTCCGGGTCCATGTAGAAGTGCGCGACGATGCCCATCTTCTTGGCGTGGAGCAGCGCGTCGAGCTCCTTCACGACCGCCATGTCGGGCTTGAGGTAATTGGCTTGCGCTTCCGCGAACGAGCCTTGTGCCGAGATGTCATTCTCCGAGATCTAATAAAGCAACATCAATCAAACGCACGGTGTGAGTGATTTGTTGGTTCATTGATGGAAGATGAAGAAAGATCAGGCATGAAGGAAAGACGTACGAGAATGGACGGGAACGGACGATCCCAGGACGCCGCGAGCGAGGCAGCGGCGGTGGAGCGCATGCGCAGAGAGGAGCGCGCGGCGGGGGCGGCGCGCAGGCCACGACGAGCGAGGGAGGCGAGCATTCTAGTGCAGTCGGAAGTCGGGTGGAGTGATGCGGGGGTTGATGCGAATGGCCGAATGAGCCGAACGATTGATGCTGCAAGTGGGGGTTTGATTGATTGTAGGTGGCGGACCACCGGAGGGGGAGAGAGGGAGGAAGGAGGGCGAACGTCACAGGCCAGAACCAACGTCAGCGCGAGAGGACACAGAACACGGTGATGTGTCGCTTCGGCTGGTCAACCAGATTGATTCCAAAAAAGGGTAAAATACAGGTCAAATATTAGTGATTATTCCTGGCTATCTATCTGTTTTTGCATCCAATTTGAATATTGACATCGTATTCTGTCGTTGCTGTGGTCGATCAGGAGCGATGATGCGCCCGACGAGGATGGCGAGGTTCAACCTCGCGATAGTGACGCCTGCCTTCCGGTGGCTCCGGACAGCGCACGAGTGACGTCGTCTGGCTGGCTCCTCCTGCCACGAGTACTCTCTTGCTCCGGATTGCGTGCGTTTAGACTCACGACCATGGTGCTCGTAGCTGCAGTCTGCATCGTCGTGTTCCTAATAGTACTAGGCGACCTATCCACTGACTGAAGTTCGTGGCGCTGGATTCCGGAGATCCAACAGTCCGTCCGTGGACGAACCACTTCAACAAGCATCTCCCATGTCCCCATGGAGCCATCCACATGTCCATGAAGGAACGCGATCAAGTGGCGACGCCAACGACCACGGGTCTTTAGACCCATAAAGACCAAAAACGGGTCAAACCCATCAAATATTGGATCCCATCTCCACTTGCAAACATCAAGTCATATGGTGAACCCATCCTCTGCACTGACTCTAAGGAAAAAGAATCAACCATCACTCTCGGATGTACTGAGGTAACATCTATATCAAATGTACTGTACTGATTTACATAAGTGAGCTTGTCGAACATGGCTACACTTTAGCACGAGGTATCGTCATCACAGCCACCTCTTCATGTGGAAGTACGCGACGGTGGCGGACGCCAGCAGGATCACAGCGATCCACCAGATCAGGTAGCCGTACTGGTAGCCCAGTTCAGGCATGTGCTCGAAGTTCATGCCGTAGAGACCCGTGAGGAACTGGGCCGGCAAGAACAATGCAGCCACCAGCGTCAGCAGATAACTCACGTCGTTCTGCTGCGCCGCGCGGATGTTGTGGAGCTCATCCACGAGCCCCTTGCACGCGTCTAAGTGCTTGTCGCAGTCCTCCTGGATGATCGCGATGTGGTCTTGGACGTCGCGAAAGTACCGTAATATCTCGCCTGTAAAGTCGTTCGACTCGGACATTTGAATCACCACTTCGTTCAGCGGCTTGCACAGCCTTTTGAGACCCTTGAGCTGCTTGGAGCAGTTGTGGAGCCGCGAGACGTCGAAACGGTTCGGTTCCAAGGCCACAAGCCGCTCCATCATCACGATCTTGGCACCCAGCGTGTGGACGATGGGTGTGAGGTCGTCCACCACCGCGTCCACGATCGAGTACGCGAGGAATGGCGTGCCGTTCTGCCGGATCTTGGAGTAGGACGTGTCCAGACGCGACTTGACCATGCCCCACAGAGGACTCGTGTGCTCCTGCACGCTGATGACCACATCCTTGAGCATGTACACGCTGAGCTGCTCTGGGTTGGACATGACCTCGCCGATACGGAGACCTTCAAGACGCTCCTCCAGTTCCTTCTTGTCCATGAGATCAAACTGCGACGGCCCGTCGTCACGCTGGTACATGGAGGCGCGGTACATGCGCTGATAAGAGCGCAGCTTGTTCACGTCCACGGGGCGGATGGTCTGCAGGATAAGCGTCGAGTGCTCGTCGTACTTTTCGTACTTTGGTCGTTCGCGGTCCACGTCCAAGGCGTCTTCCACGGCAAGAGGATGCAGACGATAGCGGACGGACAGGCGGCGGATCAACAGCGGGTCGCAGCCTTCGACGTTGATCCAGCGCACAGCGGCCCAGCTCGGTTTCCTCGAGTATATGAACTTCTCGACGTAGTTGATGGGATACACGCTGCGGATCCGGTCGGGCGAGTACTCGATCGAGCCGAGAATGGACGGTTGGTGCTTGTAGAATGCAAACTCGGTGGCCATTTCACGGACAAAGTCCTCTTTGAAGAGCTGTGCGAGCTTGATCTCCTGGATCGCCTGCTGGAACTCGTCGAACGAAATACCGCCGCTGTGGTCCTCGTCCACTTTTTCAATGAACGACTGAAACTCCTCATCATCGGCACACACAATGCCCATGGCTTCAAGCCCGCGACGGAAGCCTTCGTAGCTGACCATACCCTGCTCGTCTGGATGGAAGATGCTGAAGACCCGCGAGAGCTTGGCCTTGGTGAGGTCGTAGTACGGGTCCATGAGCGTGAGGTGGTCGGGCTCCTCCGGCGACGCCATGGTCTCCGACCAGTCCACCGAGTTCGAGTGGCGCGCGATCTGATCCACCGAGCCAATGGACACAAAGTGGCTAAGGTCTTTGCCGTGGAGGTTTTCCTTGGATCCAGTCAGCAGAGGCAGCGACTTGACCATCTTCATGGCTGGCGACGCTGCTCGGGACGCTGGCGTGAGTATTTGGGAGGATCTGGATCCTCTGGACGCTCTGGTCGCCGGCGACGACGCGCTGATCGTGCTGCTCATGAGCCCGAGTCCCTCAACGCGCTGCCTCGCCAGCTCACTCTCGCGCCTTCCTCTGTCGACGACCGTCGTGCGTCTCGTGAGGCGTCCGACGCCCTGATGCGTGCCTTCGTCCGACGCCCAGTCACTCGGCTCACGGTCTCCGTACAGACTGCTAGTCTCAGGCAGCAGCAGCGTCTCGTGAGGCAGTCCACTGATTCCACTGGTGCTGGTGGGCGTGAGCTGCACGGTCTCGTCGTGCATCACAACGGAGACCTCCTCCTGCAGATGCTGAGACGGGGTGTCCTCGCGGTCGCTCAAGTTGCGGTAGGAGAAGTCGTGCTCGTTCTCGCGGTCCATTTTGATGTCAAACCACCCAGCGGCGTGTCTCCTCGCGAGCAAGCCTAGCCGTCCTTGCGTGTTGTGCGTCCGTCCGTCTGGGGGCGTTGGTATCTCGGGTCTTCTATTCAGAGCAAGAGTACAGCGACACAGATGAGCTACTAGGATACGTTAATTACGCGAAGTGAGCTCCTCCTTTTTTGATGGCCGCCTTTCTCAAAAATTGTGGATCCATTTGGTTGTTTCGTATCGACGTTCGTTCCGTCTCACGCTTGCATCTATCAATCAAGCACTTCTCTGTGTGTCGTCTCGTACTAGATCTTGTACGAGTCGTTGTCATCGTCTTCGTAGCCTTCGTCTGTCTTGGACTCAAAGTACGAGCTCGGGACGTCGCTGACGCTGCTGCCCAGCGCCTCGAACGAGTCCATGAGCACCATCAGGCGATGCAGCGCGTTCTCAGCCGTCGGTCGTCGCTGTGGGTCAAACGACAGGCAGTCGGCGATCAAATACCCGACGTCCTGCGGACAGTCGGCCGTGATCGACGGCTGCAATGCTCCGGTGCTGAGCAGCTCCAGCATCGCCATCTCGCTCAGCGGCGCGCCGTTCGACAGCGTGATGTCCGAGAACGGCGGCTCGTGGCTGTCCAGCTCCACCAGAATGACTCCGAACGCGTACATATCCACCGCCTTTCCGTGGGAACCACGACGTGCGAGGACCTCTGGGGCAATCGAGCGGCTCGAGTTGCCGCTGACCATCGACAGGTCCAAGTCGTCGACTCGATGGCGACACATGCCGAAGTCCGTGAGCTTGGCCGTGTAGTTGTCGTCCAACAGCACGTGGTGAGACCGTAGATCACGGTGCAACAGTGCCGGGTCGTGCGAATGCAAGTACACGAGCGCCTGGCAAATGTCCATAGCGATGCGGATCTTTCGCTCGCTCCATTTCTTCGCAGATGCGTCTGTCCGTGCGAGCTTGAGGTACTTTTGCAGGTCTCCGTTACTCATAAACTCGAGCACCATCTGCAGATCCGAGTCGCTGGTCCACGAGACGCCGAGGAACTGGACAATGTTTTCGTGGACGAGTCGACCTAGAAACTTGATCTCTTCGACGAACCGCTCAAAGGCACGAGGGTCTTTGCGCTTGTAGTAGAGCCGCTTGACGATGACCGTGTCGGTCTGATACCGTGCTAGCCACAGAACGCTGTTGGCGCCGATGCCGACCTGCATCACGAGCTCAATGTCGAGGATGTCCACGCGCCACCGTAGTAGTTCCGGGTCTTCCCACATATCGATTGGCCCATAGCGCTGGTTGCCGGTCGCCATGGGGTCGTAGAGATCTGCAGGAGACTCCAGGGAGTTGCGTTTCCGTGGGGGCATCCGCGCGACAAAGATCGAGACCACCATCACGACGAACACACTGCAGCCCAATACGATGTTGAGCACGGGACTGGCTTTTGCCTTGGTAGAAGAGGGGCTCGGAGTGGGCGTCGAGGTCGAGTTCTCTGGCTTGTCTATCGCGATCGGGTCGAGCGGATGTGTAGCTGGGCCGGTTTTCAGGCACACAGTGTACTTGCCGCGCAACTGGACTGACTCTAGGCATGAGCCTTCCACTGCGAATGCTGAGGCGTCGATCTCAAACGAGTTGAGTTGCGACAGGAAAATGCGCTGCGTGTCCGTGAGGCTCGAGCTGAGCTTCACAATTGGATTCCCACGAAGGTTCCTACAAGAATTTGAAGTGAGTGGCTCAGGTCGGAGCTCATGAGCCAGAAGGGTACGGTAGGATACGTACAGATCGCGTAGGTTGGTCATCGTGAACACCTCAGGCGGGATGGTCGTCAGCGCGTTGTCGTGCAGGTCACTACGAGTTCACAACAGGAAGGCGTCAGTACCACAGCCAGGAGCCAGTGTTGATGGCGATATGCAGCAGATAATACGCACAGAGATCGCAGATTGGAGAATGCTTCGAGCTTGACCTCGGTCAGATTGTTCGTGCTCAGGTCCCTACAACACACAAGCGTCAGCTTCCACAATCGGCAATTGCTAGTCACCGAACGACAGCAACGTACAGGGACTCCAACGTTGCACTCATCGCGGCGACGTCCGTTGGAAGGCTGCCCAACTGGCAGCCGCCGAGGCTCAGCTCAGTGAGTTTAGATGGCAGGGATCCGCTGGTGATCGGGCCAAACTGGTTCTTGGACAGATCGCTGTTGGTAAACAAGTGTCAGCGCAAGGGCGTGTTGAGGTGCCGAGTAACAATGGACTCGTACAGAGTCGAGAGACGTGGGAGCTTGGTCAAATTCGACGGCACTTCCTTCAGAGAGCAGTCCGAGAGGAGCCTAGTTGACGTGAAAAGTTGGAATATGAGATCGGTGTTCACATTACACAAACAGTTGACGGTGGGCACTCACAGTGTGGAGATATCGGCGGGGAGAGTGGCGGCATCGACGCTGCCAAGTGCGTTTTGCGAGAGCGACCTGTCATTCAGAGACTGTATCAGACACCATGGTTTTGTCCTAGTAGCACCACTGCAACTTACAGTGTCTCGCCGACCGGCCAGTTCTTGATGTTTGAGGTGATCGACGTGAGCTGCACCTTCTCAAGTATCCTGTGGACGAAAGAAAATTGGTAAAGCCAACAGATTGCACGTTTCGAATGAGTTTGCTACTCACAGGTGGTTTGCTCGAAGCTTCACGCCCGAGAATGCTCCGTCAGGAAATGGGTTCTCGCTCAGGTCTCTACGGGTTGACAATCACAAGCACAAGTGAAATAATCAACACTGGAGGGGGGAAGCGAGCAAACACGTCGACGTACACGAGCTGCCAGGTCTTTTCGATGCCGAAATCTCCAGGAACAGTTTTCAAACTGCAGTTGCGTAGTTTCCTGTTCGAAGGTATCACAAAATGTGAGCTTCAACGTGATCCGATCCGTGAGAAGGTATCACATAAAGCTTACAACGAGACGAGCGAAGCTGGGAAGGAATTGCTCATCGTTTGGGCAAAATTGTTGTGCGAGAGATCCCTGTGAGTAGCACAAGTGGTGTGGGTGAGTGGTCGAGAGATCCAAGGTTTCGACCAAGAAACACCTTACAACATTTGCAAAATTGGGAGGTTGGCGATCCCACTGGGCACGGCGGAAAGGCCGACAGACGATAAATAACTAGGAGAAACAGGATGAAGTTATCAGCACCGAGCTCCTCAAAATGAAGAGCGGGTCGTTGGAGGGCCACGTACAGTTCCTTGAGCTCGGGCAGCTTGGGAAAGATTGTGAGCTGGGCAAAATTGTTGGACGATACGGACCTACAGGACGACAATACATGTGAGAAAGGCAGCGAGTGCGGTGAGTGAGGGAGACGAATGGAACCCACAGCTGATTCAGCGCCTGCAGCGACGCGATATCGACGGGGAACTCGACGAGGTTGTTACTGGACACATTTCTACCAGCACCAACACCCAGTCAGTAGTCTGATAATGACGGCATTCAATGAAGGGTTCGTACAAGACACGGAGGGAGACAGGAAGAGAGCCCGCAGGCAGCGTGGACAGCGCGTTGACCGATAAATCTCTGCTCAAATTGCACCAATACGTCAATAAAATCCATTAACAGACTGATGGATCACTGCATGAAACTCACAAAGTGGAGAGCGCCGGTGCCGCGCCGATGGACCACGTTTTCAGTCGGCAGCGTGATAGTTGTCTGGCCAAAAATTCACCATAAGGTCCTGCACACGCCATAAATTAAAGAGAGCCGTGAACGTACAGCGAGACGAGCTTGGCGTAGGACGGCAGCTTCGTGACACCCGAGAGGTCGAATCCCCGGATAAACAGCCTCTCCAGCGACTGCCAATTTGCCAGCACGTCCGTTGCAATTGGGATATCCAGCTCTTCCGCAGGGTCTTTCGACCGGAGCACGAGCTGCGTCGTCTTAGCCGGCAGCGCAAAGTCCCGTATACTCGTCACGTCGCTCGCATTCAGCACGATCGTCTTCAGCGGCTCGTCGCCCTCGCCCACGTCCTCGCGCTCTTCATTCGTCACATTCTCCCGTGCCAGCGCCAGCGTCTCCGCGTCGTGCGTCACCGTCAGCGACCAGCGCTTCGGCTCTGGCGACATGCACAGCGCACTCTCCGTCGCCGAGACCTCCCTGCAGCTCGCGCTGGTCATTGCCCTCGTCGCCTTGCACGTCGCCTCGCTAGTCGCAATCTCCACACACGCCGCTGCGCCCGCCACCGTGGAGCACACGGATCCGCAGCTCGTCGTCAGCACCTGCAGATCCAGCGATGCCGCTGCGTCATTCAGCGCCGACACCGTCACTCGACCGGGCAGATCACTCATGTCGCTGTCCTCCGCCGCGACATGATGCAGCACCAGCAACAGCGCCACCAGCGACGAGCGTCGCCGCCTGCGCGCGGCCATGGTCGCTTGGGTTCTGCCTGCCGCGCCACGTCGACCAGGAAGAGCTCCTCTCTCTCTCTCTGATCGGCCACGCCCACAAACATGGGATTCCCCCATTCCGAACTTTTTGGGAAAGTCCAACGTCCAGAAGCACCACGTGAGTCCAGCAGGTCAACGAAATTGATTCTTTTCGGACAAAAATGAGCCAACGGAGGCTCGAAAAAGACCAAAAACCACTGGATTTCGAGTGGTTTTTGGCAAACGAACCCAGGATTCAGATGATGTTACGACTGATTTGGGTGGCCGTGGGCGCTAGAAATGGGATAAATAAGGAAATTTCAGGAAAACGAGGAGCTCCGTTTGTGGAGGCTGCGATTCGATTTGTGGAGTGGGACGCAGCGTCAGTCATTCAGCGCGTCGAGTCAGACCAAAACTTTGCGAGAAAGGACGCCTCGCATCCGACAGACACTGGATCATGAAGAAGCACGCAGACCGTGCCATGATGAGGAGCAGGAGGATCCTGACGGCGATCGGTTCGATGGAGTCTCCACTCAGAGAGTGCGAGTGGCGTCGAGTGTCGATACAAAATCCCATACGATCCGGTGGGAGGAGAGCCTCGTGGCACGACGAGGGAACGACTGGCGACAGCGTTTGCCTTTGTTGAGTCAGACGCATCTGGTGGAGGCGACCCGAGCGCATCGTGTGCGAGGAGGACGCGGCATTTGACAGGGCAGACATGGGGGCCTTCGTGGTCTTTACTCAACGGAAGTGACTGGCCAGTACGAGACAGACACTTCGAGTAATGTGTGGTGATAACTGGTGGAGCATGAGTCCGTTGTGATTGAAGATGAAGTGCCTTGAAGCTGATCGGCTGTGTTGAAGTGTCACTATCCCACGTGCCACTCAAATGAGGTGATCTGGCTTGTGGACGCCAAAAATCGATATGAAAATCGAAAACGAGAGCTCGATTACGATAAACGATCATTTTATTATCCCGTCCACACAGTCTCACACAGCGCCAAGAGCTGCAGGATCTCTTCTGCAGTCTCCGTCATGTCGTACTCCAGCACATCAGCGGCAGACTCGTTCATTTGGGTGAACTTGGTGTGGGGATTGGCTCCGGCGGCGAGAAGTTTACGGACGATTGGCAGGCTCTGCATACTCACGGCCCAGCGAAGCGGCGTGTATCCTCCGTACGCTGACGAGCAGCTCAGCTCCGTGTCTGCTCCATGCCGTAAAAGCACTTCAACGACACGTGTGTGTGAAGGATGGCGTTCATCACCGTCGCCTGCGTCCTCAGAGTCCGGATTCTCTTTGACGGCTACGTTTAAAGCCGTCTCGCCGTCACTGTTTTGAGCATCGATATCCACACACGTGGTCTTGAGTATCACATCCACGATTCGAGAGAGTCCTTCGTGGGCTGCACTGTTGAGGGGCGTCTGCAGGATGCGATCCATGCTTCGAGGGTCAGCTCCACGATCCAACAGAACAAGCAACGTCTCGAGGTTATCTTGTTCAACTGCTCGCTGAACAGCTACCTGGTCGCCCACGACAACTGCGCCATTATCAATCGCACATCGAGCCACGGCGCCGGTTCCGTCGCACGCTGCTGTCTCACTGATTGGCGTCGCTTCTCCCAGAAGCAACGTGTGCAAGTCCGCTCCGTGCGCCGTCAACACCGCTAACATCTCCTCACTCTTCCACCGGATTGCAGTGCGCAGGAGAAATGGAAAAATGCCTTGACGAGCAGAATCTGGGTATCTTGCGCTGTCAGTGAATAGTGGCGACGTGAGCACGATCTCGAGCATCTCGGCGTCGCGCTCTTCGACCGCCAGCGACGCTGCGTTCAGTAGAAAGAACTGCAGCGTCTTGGGGACCACGTCGGAGAACGACGACGTGAAGAACCATCTCATAACTCCGTACTGGTGGTAATACGTGACGGTATGGAAGATGTTGGTCGCGCGGTCGTGGAGATACAACCACGCGCTCTGTGGGATTCCGCTCTCTCGGAAGGCGTGGTACGCGAAGTCCTCGATCGCGGCGTCCGCAACCGTCGCCTCCACGGCAAGCGCTGCTGATAGCGCATCCGGTTGTGCAAAGTACCGCTCGATAGTCGCTATATCGCCCAGCTCCGCCGCCGCGAACAAGTCGAACCGACTCAGCTCCATCTTCCGCGTTCTTCAAGTCGTTTCTCTGTCTGAAATGCACGAAGAGCTCAGCTCATTTACAGCCAATCCGATTTGGCTACACTTTCTCACTAAGCATACTGATTTAGTGGAATTGCGGCGGATCTTTTGAGCGGACGGCGTCGTCCGCTGGTGGACGAGCGGATCCGCTGCTGTGGTCCGCCAACTTGCTTTTCGTCCACGTGGCCTCTCTGTCCGAAGCGGCGTGTCATTCATCCAGACTCGAAAGTGAGCTTTTCATTTTCGGATTTCCAGAAGCAAAGTCCACCAACCACACGCCGTGACCATGGTCGCCAAGTCGCGCAGCGGACCGGAGGGCCAGTCGAGCATTGTCAACCTGCTCGTGTGCATCGCCGGCATCTACATCTGCTACCTGTCCTATGGCATCTTCCAGGAGAAAATGTGAGTGGTCTTTCTCTGTAGATCCATTGCTGAATGGGTTTGTTAGCGACTGACGTATTTGCCTGCTCTAGCTTTACGTACCGCACGCCCGATGGCGACAAGTTCACGGCAACGCTGTTCATGCTGTTCGTGCAGTGCGTGACCAACGCGCTGGTGGCGTACTCGGCCACGTTCGTGTGGAAGCCGCAGCGACCGACCATGCCGCTCAAGCCGTTCGCCGTGACGTCGTTCGCGTACCTCGGCGCGATGCTCTGCAGTAACGAGGCGCTCAAGCACGTGAGCTACCCGACGCAGGCGCTGGGCAAGTCGTGCAAGATGATCCCGGTCATGCTCATGGGCGTGCTCATCCGCCGCAAGAAGTACACGCTGCGCGACTACATCTGCGTCGTGCTCATCACGGCCGGCATCGCCGTGTTCCAGTTGGGCAAGGCCTCGTCAAAGAAGGCCGCGCAGGAAAACAGCACGTACGGTCTGCTGCTGCTGTTCCTGTCGCTCACGCTCGACGGCATCTCGGGCCCCAAGCAGGAGGAGATCTCGCACCAGTTGCGTCCATCGGTTCACCAGCAAATGTTCTACACGAACCTCTGGGCCGTCATCTATACAGGCGCCGGCGCGATCCTCACGGGACAGGCGTACTCGGGCTTCCTTTTCTGCGTGGAGAACCCAGCCATCCTCAACTCGGTCTTCTACTTCTCCATCTGCAGCGCGCTCGGCCAGAACTTCATCTACTTCACGATCCAGCAGTTCTCGGCGCTCACGTGCACGACCATCACGACCACGCGCAAGTTCTTCACCATCCTCTTCTCGGTGGTCTGGTACGGCCACCAGCTCACGACCATGTCGTGGATCGGCGTTGCCATCGTCTTCACGGGTCTCGGCTGGGAGCTCACGAGCAAGTACCAAAAGTACCAGGAGCAGCAGAAGCACAAGCAGAACCTCCATCGCGCGTAAATAGAGCAAATCAGACTGTTAGAAATTGGAAACTACTACGCAGTGCTGGCGAGTGATCCTGTCGTGAACGGGGCATTCTTTCTGCGCACGATCACGCGGGTATGATACTTCAGGCGCTGAACTGGGCTCTAGGAAGTTGAAGGATTATTCGGAAGTCTCACTGGTCACGCCTCTTGTTTGCCGCCGATCCTGGACGAGGAGCTCGCGGCGGAGCACCCGCCGCCGCTGCTGGTGTGCCTTGGTTCGGAGTCTGGTCGGCAGTTGCTGCAGATGCCGCGCCAGCGATCCCCGTGGCAGTCTTCGACGCTCGTCGAGCAGACTGGCGAGAGATGTCGACAATGCCAAGATCGAGGTGCATCAGGTTGGTGTCTGTCTTCACCATGTCGAGGACGAGGTTCTTCAACTTTTCGCCGAGGACATCGAGGTCGAACTCTCCGCATTCGTTCTTCTCCCACTTGCTGACCTCTGCTCGAAGACCAGCCAGCTTCAAAGGGAACAGGCGCGCGAACTTCTTGCGCGTCTTCTCTTCCTCAATGAAATTTTTCGAGTTGCCCTTGAAGCGCTCTTTGCCGCTTGCATTCGCCAAAAACTCGGCCATCTTCTTCTGCATATCCCGGACAGCGTTGTAGTCGTCCATGATCTTCTGTAGCGAGACCAAGCGATTTTGGGCGGACTGGATCAAACCGTGGATGACGACCGCATCCCTTGCCGACCTCTTCAGCTCTTCAAGCTTCATTGTCCCGAACGACGGTGAGTAGCAGCAGGCAAAGTCTGCTCTCGCGGGGTCGATTTCTGCTAGAAGGCAGTCAGCAACCTGCCCGGGGGGTTTCTCGTCGCGTGCAGGTTCAGTGGCCACCACCATGTACTTCGTCAAAAGCGTCTTGCTGGGGTTTTCGTTCTTGTCTTCCTGGCCGAGGAAGAAGCTGATACGCTGCGAAGGCGAGTCGATGCCATACTTGCCCAGCTGATCTCCCATCATAAGCAGAAGCGTTCGAACTGCACCATCGATCGAGTCCGTGACATGCTCCAGCTTCTTGGCACCAAGCTTCAATGCCTCTCGGCAGCATCCGTACGCCCTCGATTCAAATTGGTTGCCCTCACTGAAGGATGGCGCTAAAAAGTCTTGGAGACCAGTCGATACCAATGATCCGTGTGAAATCTTCGCCGCTTCTTCCAACGTCGAGTGCAGATACGATAAAGCGTTCGCTCGGCTGTCTCGAACATCCACCAAGACGTCTCGGACTCGCGCAAGGCAAGTGAATGCATCCATGCCAGTGTCAATAAGGCTGACCTTGAGAGCGATTTGACGAACCTTGGAGAGAAGACCATCGGCCTGGTAGCCACTCTCGCTGGGATGTTGATTCGCAAACCTCTGGAAGAGAGTTTCCACATCGTCGTCGTTCATTTCCATCAGGTCGATCGTCACACGAATCTCGTTGCAGAGGTCTTCCATCTCGCTCACTCTCTTGACTTTTTCGTGAGTGAGGGCCTTGAAAACTCGATGACACTGGCTCAAACTGCTTGGAGATATCAATCTTGCGAGCGACTCGCGCTCATCTGCCGTCTTCATCAACTCGACCACCCATTCTCGCAGCTCGGTTGGTTCCATCGGCAACACTGGTTCCGAGATCACTTCCAGCGCACTCGCAAGATCAACTGGAGATACGGCTCCTCTGGCGTGTCGGAAATCTTCCACAACTGCGACTTGAAGCTCGCGCACAAGCCCTTGGATCGATTCAAGCGTCTTGATGCGCGCACTGACTCGCTGTACGAGATCATCCTTCAGCTTGTCACACCGTAGTTTGAGTTCACTTGCCTGCAGCTGAGCTGTCATGCCTCGACCACTCTGAAGAAGGCTGAGATCCACAGGATCATCGACTTGTAGAATCGCCTCCAATTCCTTCACATCTGCATACGCGCGGTCGATCTGCGCTTGCAGACGTGCTCGGCTTTCTTCGTAACGTTGAAGTTCCTTGTCGATTTGACCGTGGTCATCCGTTGGGCCCAACCCTAGCTCGAAGCGGAGTTGTTCGATCCGCTGCCAAGGTAATTGCAAAGTTAGCTGAAGCTCAAGCATCATCATTTGGCAGAGAGCCACAAACCTCCATCTTCTTGGACAACTCGCCATTCTTCTTCATCGATTCAACAGCGCTTTCGAGAGATGCCACTCGGTCATCTTTTTGGCGAGCGTCATGTTCCATGGACTTCATTCGCTCCTCGTACTCTTGGATCTTTGCCTGAGCTGCCGAGAGTCGTTGCGAAATGAGTTCCTCGTGTTCTTGGCTCAACGCGCCAAGAGAGAATGGACTGACCATCGCGAATGCAGCAAGCATCTCTTTGTCGAGTTTCTCGCGCGCGCCGCTTAACCGGTCTTCATAGTTTTGAGATGCTGTACGCGTGGCGTTCTCAGTGGCGGTAGATACCGGTATCGCTGCACGCTCAATGCGATTGCATTCGATGTTCGTCAGTAAGAGGCGTTTCTGCCCGTAGAGTGCGTCGACGAGTCGTCTTATCAAAGCCTTAGCCAGGTCGACCGAGTCGATGGACTCGATCACGTAGTTCACGGTATGACTTGGACGTCCTCGATGACGTAGTGCTTCTCCGATCTCTCGAATGTGCTCTTCACATGTTCGCAACTGCTCCTCGTTGGATGCCAAGAACTCGGCTTCAGTCATGATACGGGATTCGCCGGCCCATCCGTTCAGTATTCGCTGGAGTATGCTCGCTCGCTCACGCAGTTTCTTCCGCTGGGATGTGTGAAGATCTTCTTCAGTGATTGCGACCTACTCAGAAGCGTGTCAATATGCTGTTATCGTCGGATGGGGGGGGGGGGGGGGGGGG
>JAADWY010000173.1:0-49615 GCA_023336355.1 Pythium dissotocum | reverse complement strand
CTGACTGGAGCAGCCTCAACCACAGCGACTTCGACTGGGGCACTCACTGGAGCAGCCTCAACGGCGGCGACTTCGACAGGGGTCTCGCTGACTGGAGCAACCTCAACGGCGGTGGCTTCGACTGGAGTCTTGCTGACTGGAGCAGCCTCAACCGCAGCGACGACCTCAACTGGGGTCTCGCTGACTGGAGCAGCCTCAACAGCAGCAACGACAGCGACTTCAACTGGCGATTCGGTCACCGGAGCCGCCTCGGTGGAGGTGACTTCAGCTGTTGTCTCACTCGCTGGAGCGATCTCGACGGCCGCCTGGCTGATTGGAGCGGCCTCAACGGCAACTTCGGCAGCAGTCTCGCTCGCAGGGGCGGCCTCCACAGCAGCCACTTCGACTGGAGTCTCAACCACGGTCTCGCTGGCAGGCGCAGCCTCGACAGCGACTTCAACTGGCGTCTCACTCACAGGAGCAGCAGCGACAGCAGCCACTTCAACTGGAGCCTCAGCGACTGGCTCAATCGAAGCCACCTCAACTGGCGTCTCGCTCACAGGAGCCGCCACTTCAACTGGAGCTTCAGTCACAAGCTTGACGGCAGCTTCCACTGGTGCTTCGCTCACTGGGGCAGCCTCGACCGGCGTCTTGTTTGCTGGAGCAGCCTCGACGGCAGCGACTTCAACTGGAGTCTCGCTGACTGGAGCTGACTCAACGGCAGCGACTTCAACTGGGGTCTCGCTGAAAGGGGCGGCCTCAACCACAGCCACTTCCACTGGCGTCTCGCTCGCTGCGCCAGCTTCCACAGCGGCCGGCGTCTCGCTCACTGGAGCAACATCAACGAGCGTCTCCGTAGGCGTCTCACTTGGTGGGGTGACGTCAACTGGAGCAACTTCGACTGGAGCAACGTCGACTGGAGTCTCGACTGGAGCCTGAGTCACTGGCGCAGCTTCAATAGCAACTTCTTCAGCAGACGAGCCGCTCACAGGAGCCGCTGGGGTTTCACTCGTAGGAGCAGCAACTTCAGCAGGCGTCTCACTGGCAGGAGCGGCTTCGACAACCGCAACTTCAACTGGCGACTCACTCACAGGCGCGGTCTCAGTCTCCACAGTGGCCTCGTCAACGGCCGTCTCACTCACGGGAGCGACGTCAACAGCAGCGACCTCTTCAGTAGCAGTCGCGCTGGCAGGAGCCGCCTCTTCAACTGGCGTCTCGCTCACAGGAGCAGCGTCCACTGGCGCTTCCTCCACGAGGATCTCACTCGCAGGAGCCACTTCAGCCACAGGCTCCGTGACAGGGGTCTCCACAGCGGCAGGCTCTTCAGCAGTCGTCTCAGCAGCAGCGGCAACTTCAGCCACTGGCGTCGTTGAAGTTGGCGCCGTCTCCACAGCCTTCTCCTCCGACACTGGCGCCTTGGCTTGCGACGCAGGCGCCGGCTCCACAGCAGCATCAGTCGCATCGTCAGCATCAGCATCAGCAGGAGCATCTTCTTCCTTGATGGCGTCAATCGCCGCGGCCGCCGCGCTCTGCGTGCTGCGCTGGGATGACGGGTCGCCGCCGACTTCAATGAACGAGAACGTGAACGACGCCGGCAGCTTGGTGGACGCGACGTCCGTGTCGTTGTTCACGAGGCTTCGCGTGATCGCTGGGTTGTCCACGAAGCCAGGGACGACGTCTCCATCACTGTCGGACGCGAAACTTGCCGACGCCGGCGCGGCGTTTTCGGCGTCGTTCTTGGCTTCCGCTGGGCGTACAGACGCCGCGAGCGGCACGGCGGACGCCTCGGTAGCTACCGCAGCGACTGGCGCTGCTGGCTGCTGCGCAGACTCCTCCACAGCCGTGGCCTTGGACTGGTTGCAGCCCATATTGCCCTAGGTGATTGCCTTTGGTTTCCTCTCTCTTGGTAGTGGTGGTGACGTGGGGAAATCCACGACTGACCAAACTGACTGGGGGTGTTGGCTTCCCCCACCCACTTCGAACCCTTTCCTCTCCTCGGAGGAGTCCTCCCCAGCTCCGCTCCACTCCGCCACGAGGCCTCGCAGAGGAGAGCAAATTCCCAGCAGGTTCCCCTGTCGCTCTCTGGAACAAACCGCACGAAATGGATCCGCGCCACCAGGTGGCATGGCACTTCAATAGGGTTCACTCACTCCAAGTCGGGGGCTGCGGGAGAAGAGACGGGCGCCGACTCACATGGTTCCCGTACCCAACTGCGACAATCTGTTCTCCCTCAGCAATTTCCCTTTACACTTCCTGGATGACAATTCTCGTTCCAGCAGTCATTGGCGTCCATCCGACTTTGGTTCCAACCATCTCCCTTCTCTTCTTCGGCTTTTGGTGAGTTCCTTTCGGTCCGGACATGGCTTGATCTGCTCTTTTTCTGAAAGGGCAACTTTCAGTCAGTTGAAAAATGACTCCCTGGTCGCCTAAATCTTCCCTGATCTTTCATCTGATTGGTCGAACCCAGAGAATGGCTACAGCGATTGTGGCTTTTCAACCTTGGACGGACGCCAAACTTCTGAGAACAATCAATGTTTCCCACGATCGATGATGCCCCAGAATCATCAATACGGCTCGATTGATTCTCACGGCTCTTCGTTATTATGGAGATTCGTTGATGTTGTGGAGCAGAGAACGAAGAACTCGAATGGCCAATGGAGCATGCACTCGTGTTGAATAAATCCTAGTGTTTCTACTACAGTATTTCTACATACCTACCTACCTCTCTACACACTCTTCCGTATCTTCGTCTTCCACTTCACTTTTTTCGCGGTGGCCGAGAACAAATTGGCAGACGTGTCATGTTCACGTCACGTTGATCTGATCTTTGTTCTCCTCTCTTCGTCCCCTTCTGCCTATTGTCCATCGATGATGACCACCATCAATCGTCGGATCATCACTGACTGATTGATGCTTATGGCCGATTGATTGATGACCTTACGCCTTAGGCCAGGAATGACTGGAAGGCTGGGCTGGCGTAGGCGATAGGATGGCGAGCGATGGCGTTGAGGATCTTCTCGAACTGCGCCTTGCGGTCGCCCGTGACGTTCGGGTTACGGCGCCCGAAGATCACCGAGCCGGCGCCGGCCTTTGGAAGCGCTGGCAGTGCCGGGTACGTCGCGAACTTGCCCTTCTGGCTGGCTGGCACGTTGGCCTCGCTGGCCATGAGCTTGGCGACCTGCTCGTGCATGGCCTTGAAGTCGTTGAAGCGCTTGCGGATCGTCAGCTCCTTAGCCGGATCCGTCGTGTCCACAAGCGAGAACTCGTAGAACACGACGTTGCGCTCGCCGAAGCTCACGCCCACGGGCTTGAAGGACACCGTCGGCTCAGCGGCAGCCTCCTCTTCAGCGGCAGGCTCCTGCTGCGGCTGAACGGCCTCCGTCTTCTCAGTCTCCTGGACTGGCTCCTCCGCCGGCGTCTCCGCCACCTCCTGGACGGTCTCACTAGGAGCGGCTTCAGTCGACTCGGCGTTGGACGCTGACGCTGGCGCTGGCGTTGGCTCAGCCTCCACTGGAGCCTCCTCCGTGACAACAGCTTCTGGAGCTAGTGCGGACTCTTCTTCAGCCACTTCCACGGCGACCGTGGTCGTGGTAGCCTCCTCCTCCACAGGCTCCGCGGACTCAGCAGCAGTCTGCGAGGCGGTTTCTTCAGGCACCGTCGATGGGACCTCCACGGTCACGGACGCCTCGATGGCGCTGTGGACGATCAGGTCGTTGGACGCTGGCGCGACGACCTGCTCTTCGACCTTGGAATGGTGGCAGCCCATTGTGTGAGTGGTGTGGTAGTGGTGGTGTGGTGGTGGTGGTGGTGGTGAAGGTGGCTTGGGGACTTGTGCAGCGGCGCTGGAAAGTTGGATTATGAAGAGCTGCTCAGGCTAGAAGATCAACCCAAATCGGTAGCTGGCTTCGGCAAGATTCTCGCTGGCCGTGAAGAACAACACACAGGCCCTTGAACAATTCTTCTCGACCCCTGGCATCTGGGCGGATCCCCCAGCTGGAGAGAAAGGCCACACCCAGGGAGCTGCTCGTGTAGGTCGTGTCATGCACACCACCCATGTGGGGCTCCATCGCATGAAGCGAAGAGGCTGTGGTGGTGGTCCACTACAGCCTCCGTTATCCGATAGGTCCACTCGATCGTCAAGGCTGTGCATGGAGATGTTGCCGCGTGAGAAACGAGCCACAGATGGAGAGCTCGGCGGCAGAGAGAGCGGCTCAGCAAAGTGAACATACACCTTCGCGAAGCCACGTGGTGAGCGGAATCACCCGACAAGCCGTAACACAGACCACGTGGGGGACAAAACGACCGTTACTGCAATGATAAGAGAATGTGGGGTTCGTGTAGCGCGGACGGAAGCTTGTTCGGGGACCTCTGTGAAAGAGGAAAGAGGCAAGTGATCTTCGTTCCTTTGAAAGCAGTGCAGCGGAGATTTGGTTGTGCACATCAGTATGATGAGCTTCGTCCCATGAATCGGTGCGTTTGTGCGTTATGTACCTTACTCGTCCCTCAGGCTGTGGTAGTTGGACACTTTTCATCAAAAATAACCGTTGCACAAGTCAGCGCTTTGAAAAAAATATTCGAATGTCAGTGTACTTGTTTAGTGAAACTTAGAAACATTCGATATTTTCGTATTCGCTCTCGTGAGTCGTAGGCCTGGAAGAACAACAACACTCGATAAGCTGTATCACGAGGGTCTCGTTGGGCACCAAGGAGTGATTATGGGTGAGGCACCCATCTCATAAGCTTCTTGCACAGCGCCCAATCGCACCCCGTTTCTCCATCGTTCTCGAGTTTGAAGCTGTCACAATATCAAATCGTCATCTTTGATCTGCCCCTTCATGCACCCGCCGTTCATCGCCATGCGCTCGTGGTGTCTCCATGCTCACAATCACACCACAAAAGCCTCTGTAACCATTTCATTCTGTCAGACTAAACACCCTTCCCAATCACGGCAGTCGCTTCATATCGGAGTCTTCAGGCCACATAGCCAGCGTCGTCACGTCCCAAACACGACCCGACTACTAGTATCCATCACAACGGCGAGTGTCGGAGGTTGGGGACGTGACTTTTTCCAATCGTAATGCAACGAGGCGATTCGACAGGCAGTGATTGTGCTCCATTACTTGGGCAAAATACCGATAACTCTTGTTGATAGCTTCTTCAACCGTGAGCCACGGTCTGTTCGAAGGACTAAGAGCAGATCAGACGCTTCACTCGGACATATTGCCGGTGGGATCGTAAAGCTGCACGGTAGCGCTCGATTCGTCTCACTTGCACGCGGAAGCAGATTTTATCTGGGAGAGATCATAAAGCCCCCTGGCTTCTTGTTTGCGGCAACGTATACGCAGCAAGTCGCCCGGCTGCACGATTGAGCAACGCAAGATTGCTTCACTCCTGGTGAATGCCGGCTTCTACAGTAGTCGAAACTTCTACAGTGAAGAGCGGATATCTCAGTTGAGACTGAATGGGGCCTAGTGAAATCACTGAAGAAATGAGGCGAATGTATATTCTTGGGGTTTGAGCAGAGGAACTAGTGTAGCCTCGAGTCGCAATGGGTCTGGGCGATCGCAATAGGCACATCAGTAAAAGTCCCGATGGGTCTCCCTGCCGTCAACTCTGGACAACTCTGGACTTGGCTGTCTTCATATCACACCTTCATCGTCTCGGACGGGCGTCCGTCAACCGATCATCTTCCTTCCGGGTCGGTGGCGATGCTTCTCAAAAGGATCCCTCATTCTTTGCGGGGTATTTCACGCTGCTAACCTCGTCAGTCATAATCATTTCACTATATCGGAGTGTCCTTTACGTCGTGACTGGTGGAAATGTGGTGTGGTTTCGTCATGTGGTCCACTCCACTGTACCACCCGTGTACCAGTCGAGCTCCCCGTGGAGTTTGACTGGTGGAGCGCATGCCTCTCGCCATTGGGTCTAACCCAAACGGAGCGCTTTGCTAAGAGGCCACTTCACTCGTCGAAGCAATCGAAAGCATTCACCATGGTCAAGGAAACCAAGACTCGTAACACCAAGCGCTCGCCGGATGTGGTCGCCCGCGACTACACGGTCAACCTCCACAAGCGCCTCCACGGACGGTATCCTTTTTTTCCAACGATTTGATTAGACCCGACAATCCCCGACGGGCTAGCGGCGCGTCCTCCATTCCTCTCCTCTCCTCCATCTCCTCCATCTCCTCCATCTCCTCCACACAGCCTCCAACAGGGGAACTCCACAGACTCTGCACAACTCTGCAGCTTACCCTGCATGGACGCCTACGAGCATGGGACGCGTAAGTGAGACCGTGGGGTCGACTGGTCTACTTTGCCGGTCGATTGATGCGGTCGCATTGACGCGTCCCTGGGCTGGTGCCTTCGAGTCGTTTCCTTTGGCTGGTTGGTTGGATGAATCCATGGGTACCAATGGACTGGATGGATTGGATGTTTGGATGGATGCGTGTAGCTGTATGAGCCCCTCTCGACCACATTGTTACCACCGTAGCTCCCACCTTGGAGACTTCCTTGACTGTGCTTGTTGTTTGTTCCCTAATCCAGCACCTTCAAGAAGAAGGCGTCGCGCGCCGTGAGCGAGATCCGCAAGTTCGCGCAGAAGGCCATGAAGACCCAGGACGTCCGCATCGACTCCAAGCTCAACAAGTTCCTCTGGTCGCAGGGTGTGCGCAACGTGCCATTCCGCGTGCGTGTGCGTCTGTCGCGCAAGCGTAACGAGGACGAGGACGCCAAGGAGAAGCTCTACACGCTCGTGCAGCACGTCCAGGTGGCCAGCTACAAGGGCCTCCAGAACGACACCGTCGACGAGTAAACGTGTGGCGATCCGACCATCCAAACCCACAACCCATCCGGCCAGCGACGCTGGTGGTGCCACTCAAGTCTTCCGAGAATTGAATGAAGGGGGATTCGCTTTCCAATTGCTTCTTTGCCATCTCTTGTCCCTACTTTCATTTTTCCTTAATAACAGGCACAACATCATCGATTGATTGACATTCCTCCATCAAATGGAGCAGGCCGATGGTATTGTGCCTTTCATCTTTCCTACTCAGTCACAGGCAAACATCATTGATTGATGGACTGGCGCGGCACATCATTGATTGATGGACATGCCCTTGCAAGGAGATGTAGTGAATGTAAAATGGACTTCGGGATGAAAAGGCAAAGAGAGAAATCTATTCATGACCGCGTAGTGATTGATAGTGTGTGATGCGTGTCCCCGCTCGCTCTTCTCGTGGCGGCACGCTCTGCTAGAAGCAGCGCATGGGCCGAACCGCACCGCACGCACGACAAGCTCCATGGAGAGGGAGGCGAGAATCACTAAAGCGATAATTATAAAACAGCAACAAACCAAAAACTAGCAGCGAGCCACCGGCGTCTCCAGAGGACGACAGACACCAAGGCGAACGAGGCGCAGAGCACGAACGTATTACCATCCCACTCACTCCACACCCACACCACCTCTTGTCGACAGGCTCGGACAGCCTGAAGCCTCAGGCCGATCGATCGGGTTTACTTACTGCTGCTGGCACTGCACGCGCTGGCCGCCACGCTCCTCGTCCGAGTCGTAGGCCTCGCGGCCGCTCTGCTCCTGGGCAGCCTCGGCGTCGAACTCCGACAGGAAGCACTCCTCGGCGTCGGCGATGGCCTGCACTGGCGACGGCGAAGGCAGCGCCGCCTTGAGCGCCGTGAGCTGCTTCTCCGAAAGCACACCGCTCTCTGGGAACTGCACCTTGAACAGGATCACGAGCTGGCCCTTCACGAACGGGTTGCCGTGGGTCGGCATACCTTCGCCGTGGACGGCCTTGAACTGGTTGGGCTTGATGATCTCGCCCGGACGCGTCTTGACGTGTAAGTGGCGGCCGTCGAGGTGCTCGACGATCATCTCGAACCCGCACAGCGCCTCCACCAGGCTGATCTTCTTTTCCATGATGAGGTTGCCGCCCTTGCGCTGGAAGATCGGGTGCTCCTTCTCCTGGACCACGAAGATGATGTCGCCTGGGATCGTGCCCGGCGCCTGGTCGGCTTCGCCCGAGAACGTGATGCGCTGGCCGTGGCGCATGCCCTTCTCGATGTGGACCTCGAGCACCTTGCGCTCCTTGGTCACCTTCTTGCCCTTGCAGCCCTTGCAGCGGTCGGCCTCGCGGATCGTCTTGCCCTGGCCGCGGCAGTCCGGACACACCGACTGCATCTGCTGCACCATGCTCGGCGCGATCTGGCGCATCTGCACGCGCATGCCACGGCCCTGGCACGTGTCACAGATCTTCTCGGCTCCTTCGGCGCCGCCGCGGCCCTCGCAGCGGCCACACAGCACGTCGCGGTTCACCGCCAACTTGACGGTCTTGCCGTTGTACAGGTCCTCGAGCGACACCTTGAGTGGGTGCGTCAGGTCCTCGCCCTTCTGTGGGCCCGTGCGGCGACGCGCGCCACCGCCCTGGCGGAAGATCTGGCTGAACAGGTCGCTGGCATCGCCGCCACCGCCGCCGTTCTGGAGGCCTTCCTCACCGTACTGTTTACAATGATCACAATGTGAGTGAGCCGCTCATAATAAGAAAGGCGACATTGCTAGATGCTAATCTAGCATTAGCATAGTTTTTGTTCCGTACCTGGTCGTACAGATCGCGCTTCTCCTGGTCCGAGAGCACTTCGTAGGCGACCGTGATGGTCTTGAACTGTTGGTGGCGGAACACAAACGCAGAGCAATAATCGGGTCAGCAGAATGTTCTACAAAAGCGCAATATTGGTTGTTCCGAGAAGAACCAAGAAATTGTTCTTACTAGCTCTGGGTCACCGCCCTTGTCCGGGTGGTTTTTCAGCGCGAGCTTGCGGTAGGCCTTCTTGATCTCGGCCGCCGTGGCGGTCTTTGGCACGCCAAGCGCCTCGTAGTACTTGTTGTTGTCCACTGGCTTGGATGGCATGCCGTGGCTGTGGCCGCCATCAAAGCCGCCGCCGAAAAAGCTCTCGAAGCCGCCGCCGAACATGGTGATTCTCCGCTGGGTGTGGTCGTCGGTAGTTGGGGGGGGACGAGGAAAGGAGTGAGGGGGAAAGGAAAGGAAAGGAAAGGAACGGAACCACCAAACCAAACTGGGTGGAGCTCTGAAGCGGAGGAGCGGAGAGGGCGCGGAGATGTTTGACTGCAGGAACAAAAGAGGGGAGAACAAAACCCCAAAAACCCAAAATCCAGAACCACTCGGCAGAACAAAAGAAGTGTCCCTCTTACAGTAACATGTTTTAAACACCACCCAAAATGATGGAAACAAATCACATCCCCATACACAACAACAGCGAAGAAGGTTTCCAGCGTGTTGGTTTCCATGTTGGAAATGCCCTTTTCCAGAAGGTTCTGTCCCAGACGTGGCGTGCGTCACCAACTTTTGTGAGCTTTCGATGAGGCCGAAACATCCCATGAGATGATAAGGCATGGAACATGACGACGGGCGGTACACAAGACTCTGATATGCAAGCCTCTACAGAGCGGATTTCTAGTCAGAGCACCAATGCAGAATCGAGATGCATGCTTGTGCAGAACATTCTAGCGCCTTGAGAATCGTGGCTGGATCAAAATGTGTGCCATCATTCGGATCTTCGTTCTGACCGGAACCAAATCTGACGTTTTACGTCAGTGAGGTTACGTCACCCGATGACGCAAGTGGTTGACAAAACCCGTATTTTGGGTAGTCGTCGTCTGTATTTTGGGTAAACTAAATCCCCTATTTCCTCTACAACTTGACTCGATTTCCCATGCATTACTTTCTTCATCTAACTACTACCGTACTTCCTATCCATCTCTACCCACTACGCTATCTACAAAACTTCACTCTCTCTCTCTCTCTCTTCCATCTCCCAATCCTCATCCGCGTGTGTCCTCCTTCTCCATAAACAACAGCGACGACAACGGCGGCGACCCGTACGGCGACAGCTCGTCTGGATCCTTCTCTCTCTCGTCGTCCTCTCCATCTTCCTCATCGCCAAAGAACCGTCTCTTGACATTCCCACGGCCGTCCAGCTCGTCCACTTTAAACGCACTCGTCGGCGAGTCGATCGAGTCCAATCGATTCATCCGGCGTCGCATCATGAGCATGGACCTTGGCGAGACCTTGCCATGAGCCAGCTCATACAACTCGTGGTTGGTAAACGACGAGCGTCCAGCCTCGGACGAGTCCGACGTCTGTCTCGACAGCGTCAGACTGTGCGAACTGAGACTGTGGCTGCTGTTGTGGCTGCTGAGACTCGTCTCGAGGCTCGGGCCGAACAGCTTCGTCGGTTCCTTCTCGGCCTCTAGGCCTCCGGCGGCTTCAAAACACTGGCGGCAGTGGCGAACAGGATGCATGAGCCCAAACTCGGGGATCGACAGCCGCTGTTGCGAGCACTTGCTGCAGAACCACTTGGCGCAGCGCTTGCACGAGTGCGGACGACGCAGCAGCTTGAACGCCTGGCCGCAGGACGCGTCCTGGCAGTGCGTGATGACCTTCTTGTCGGGCTTCTTGAGCTTTGGCTGGCGCGCCACGTACTCCTTCGCGAGCTGCTGGATCTTGTTCGACGCCTTCTTCAACACCTCCTTCCACTGGTCGCGGTCTTCGAGCTTCGTCACACTAAAGTGCAGTTCTCGCGTCCCCGCCGGTGCGTCGTGGTGGATGATCGAGCCGCCTTCGTTGTGGTGGTCGTACGCCGTCACGAACAGTCCGTGGTGGCCCACGGACGAGTGGCTCTCGTCGTGGCCGTGCGTGTAGCGGCTGCGGACACCCACAGGCACGATCCACTTCCACTGGATGTGGTGTGCTTCGTCCACTTCGCTCGGGTAGAAGTACCAGAGCTTGTACGACACAAACTCGTACACGAGCAACACCTTCTGCCACTTGGCACCGCCCTGGCGTTCCTTGAACATGTAGCCGAACGCACAGCCATCGCCCAGGAGAAACGACGACCCGAAGCCATGGGCGCTGAAGTAACACGGCCGCGTGATCTGGTTGATGATGTCTTCCTGGAACGCTGGCTGCGTTGGCGCCGCCTGGATGGGGAGTGGAAACGCCGCACGGCCTCCAGCCATCGGCAGAAGCGCCGAGCTCGAGTGCTGCTTGGCCGCGACGGCCGCGACTGGCACCGACGTGATGCTCTTGGACGGATTCCGCGAGCACTCCTGCTCCACCGCCAGCAGCAGCGTCTGCCACGCCGGGTCGTCACGAAGAGTCGTCTGCACTCGCTCTTGGCTACGCGACTTGGGGTCTTTGTAGCACAGCTTGATCGACTCCATGAGCAGCTTCAGGTTGGACAACGTGTCAGTTCCGTCGAAGCCAGAGGTCTTACCGCCCTCTGTGCCCACGAAGACCTTCGTCAGCAGTGGTAGCAGCTTGGCGTCAGGTGCCTGCGACTGCAGCAGCTTGCCGATGATGGGGCAGCGTCGCGATCGCTTGTTCTTGAAGTCGCCAAGGCAGAAGAGCAGCATCTTGGTGATCTCGCCCAGCAGCAAGCCCATCATCGGGTACTTCTCGTAGCACGCCAGCAGCACGTCGAGCAGTTGCGCAGACACAAACATTTGATCCAGTCGCTTGGACTCGTTTGACAGCACTGAGTTCAAAAACTTGACGATCGTCCACAAGTGGAAGCCCGAGGCGCGACGCTTCTTCAGCACGACGACTTGCTTCAAAAACACCATGATCTCGTGGCCCTTCAGCTCCATGGACGTGATCAGACACTCGCGCAGGCGTCTGTACTCACGCACGTTGCTGCGCCAGTCATCACTGCAGAAGATCTCGAGCGCCGTGAGGTCTCCGTCGATCACCTCCTGCAGCAGCTTCATCCAGCTCTTCTTTTCTTCCGCTGATGGAGCGGCAAAGTACTCTTCCGACTTGACCGCCTGCTCCGACATGTAGCCCATCTCGTGCTGATACAGCGACTTTTTCCGCACGGTGACCACGAAGCCGTTAGCATGCCAGTCGCTGCTCGCCACACTCTCGATCTCGTCTAGTGTGATGTGGATCTGGTTGCCCGTCGTGTGCAAGTAGCCGGCGTCACCGGCGGTGGGCGTCGTGTTCTTTGGTTCCTCTCGAATCGACGTGATACGCAGCCCCATCATACAGTTGACGCTCAGCTGACACTGCTGCAACTCGTTTCGAAGCTTCTTCTTGACCAGGAGCTTGCCCGTGCGCACCAAATGGGTTGAGCACATGAAGTTGAGGCAGTCAATACCCACTGTCGTGGCCGCGGCGGCATTTGGACCAGCCTTCTTCGTGTGTTCTTCCGAAAAGTCGACCGTCTCCGTGAGCTCAAACAAATGCGTGAGCATGGCCGTGCACACAGGACGCGGGTGGCCCATGCCCACGAGTGACAGCGACTCGATGCTCTCCAAGTTCGCGACGCTGTTGCGACGTTCTCGACCGGCCGACGACGCGAGCGGACAGCTCCAGAACGTGAGCTCGCTGATCATTTGCGCGAAGAGCTGCTCGATACGGACCTGGTTGTTCTGCATGAACAAGTGGATCACGTGGCGCACTTTCCGCGACGTGTACTTGCGCAGCGACGAGTTGGCCATCTCGCGGGACGCGCCACAGATCGACACGTACTCGTCCTGGCCGGTGACCTTGTCGATCGGGATGGTCTTGGCCGAGATCGCGACGCCGCGGCCTGTCAGGTACGGTGCGTGGATGATCTCACGCAGCAGCAGGAACGTATTCTCAACACGGTCTCGTTCAAACACGTTACGCGGCGGGCCGAACGAAATGAGCCGCTGGATGAGCAGGTCGATCATGCGCGACTTGAAGATCGCAGCGATGGACGCGTCCGAGTGGTCTGAGTACACGAGATGCAGCAGTAAAGTACGCGTGTCGTCGTGGCCGATGTTCGCCAGCAGAAGCTCCACCAGCAGCGGGTGCTCGGCCAGATAATGGAGAATACACGCGCCCTTGGTACCGCGGATCGCAAAGTACCGCAACAGCTGCGACGAAAAGTTGGCCGTGTCCGTGCCGTAGATGCCCACAACGTTCAGGCTCTCCGTAACCACTGGCTTCGTGGTCTTTTGTGTGGGGCTGTCGGTTGGCTTGCCATTGGCCGAGCCGTTCGACGACGTCTCTGTATCTTCAGCCACCGACGTGCGTTGCGACGTGGGCGTACGCGGCTCCTCTGGCTCGACGCTGCTTCTGAACCCGTCGTCTTCTTCATCTTCTTCTTCGTCTGTGGCTTGGGCTTTGGCCGTGACCTGCTCCACGAAACTGCGCTGCATGGACCGCGCGCCGTGGTGTTCAATGTCCTTGACTTCGACCTGGATGAGCTCCACGAGCTCCGCGACGGCGGCGTCCTCGGCGCTGACGCCGGCGTCGCCGTTCGCGCCGCTGGTGCTGCTGCTGATGACCGAGCCGGCCGACGCCGTGGTCGTCGAGACGCTCATTGCGCCGTTAATGGACGACGCAGGCGCGGCCACAGCGGCGGCTTGCGCCTCTTGCTGCATGGCGCCGAAGATCGCGTCCCAGAAGGCGTTGCACGTGTGCTCGTCGCTGACACACGGCACTGTGTTGTTGGCGGCGCCGCCCACGACGATGAACGACGTGGCCAATGCGCGCGTGTGGCGAGGAAGCGACGCGTTTAGTGCGATGCCGATGAGCTCCATGGTCTTGGCGCGCGAGAACAGGATCATGCGCAGCTTGGCGGTCATGCGCTTGAAGAGCAGGTCCAGCATCTCCATGGAGAAGCTCTCGTTGAGCAAGTCTTGCAGCTTGTACCGGTCCTCCATCATCACGCCGTCCACGAACGTCTCGATGTTGTGGCGCAGCACTTCGGCCTCGCGCTTGGTGGTCTCCTTCTTCACGAGAGGAGGCTCCATGGCCGCGTGCACGGCCTCGGCAAGCGCGTCGAACGACATCTTGGGCGCACCGCCAGCCGACGGTAACCCATCAAACGGCATTATTCACGGAGGATTTGTTGGTGACAGTTGGTGAAAAGTTGGGAGTTGTTGGATCTTGGATTCGTTGGCGTTGGTTTGTTGGCGTTGGCGTGCGCTGGTGTTAAGTTGGATGGTGCGTTGGTGTTGGCACCAAAGTGAGTGGTCACTCACGCGAGAGCGATATACGGGACACGTCAGCTCAACACGCCAACCAAATCTGTTCCACGGCGGCGGAACGCTTTTCGCTTGCTCTAGTAGATCAATGCGTGGCTGCAACGGCGCGCGCGCTGTTCTCCTCTCGCGGAAAAGTGCTCTCCGGTGTGGGGTCCTCCTCTGGCGGTGACCGACTGTGGGGGATCAGGCGTTCCGTGCTTTCTTCAACCAACGAAGGAGGAGAACGAGGAGGAGAACCGCCACAAAGGTGTTCCCTTCCTTCCGTGCGCCAACAACGGCCCCCTTCCCACCAGAGGGTTTCAGTTCACTGGGACAGACCACCCAGTCACCTCCAGCAATTGATACGTGGCACCCGCATGCGAACAAAGACATGTGGCCGCACCTGCCATCAACCCAGAAAAAAGGCAGACCAGCCCGAACCAGACGCCTCCAGGAATACATACCTTTTGGAAACCAAACAGCAGACTGGCGTAGCCACCTGGGAGAGTTAACCTGCGAGTTGAATCAGCCAACGACAACCTCCATAAACCAATCAACCTGCATCACACCATCATCCATGTGGTCCACACTGATGACACATCCGAAAATGGAAACTTCAATGTCCACTGTCGTACTCGTCGTAGCTCTTCCCGTCACGAGGTTCCACCAAGCACGAAACGACACGTAGGCACATACGTCTTCATCATGGGGAATATCTGCCACGCAGGCCCCGTACTGCCGCCTGATGCACACGCCAACGCCAACGTTAATGCGCGTGCATCTACTAGTACATCACCCAAGCGCACGCTGTCGTTCGGGCGCGACCCGACGCTCAAGCGCGAGGACTACATCTTCGCCAACCTCCACAGCCCGCCGTCGTGTCTGGTGAAGCAGCCAGGCAGCATCAACGGCCAGCAGTTCCTCATAGAAGACTGCAGCGGCTGTGATATCTTCCTGCTGGACCACTGCACGTCCGTGCAGATCGACGGCTGCGTGGACTGCCGCATCGTCATCGGCCCGTGCGAGTCCTCGCTGTTCCTGCGCAACTGCAAGAACTGCACTATCGTGTGTGCTGTGCAGCAGTTCCGGACGCGCGAGTGCGAGGCCATTGATGTGTATCTGTACAGCTCCACAGGTACAGTACAATACGCTCTGTTGAAAATTCAAATCTGGGTAGCAATGAGCAAAATCATTGATTGATTCTGATTATGTGGCTTGTCCATCAAAGAGCCGATCATTGAGCTGTCGTCCAAGATGCGCTTTGCGTGCTTCCCACTCGCGTACTTTTCACTGCTTCAGCAGTTTGAAAAGGCTGGGTTTTCTGTGTGGGAAAACCGCTGGAGTGAGGTCAGTCGCTGATTCAGCGTACGCTTAAAAAACCCTGAGCTTTTGTGTGCTGACTCGTCATTTGTGATAGATCTACAACTTCACACCCGACCATGGATCTTGGAAGGCTCTCACTAGTAGTTGTCATGAGTCCCCACTGACATCCGTGGTGGAGAAGGACGGGAACGGAGCCGTCGCGTTGTGGAAACTGCCGTCGTGGACAGCGGAAGAGCTCGGACTGACGATTGAAGCCATCCAGTTGGTCGTCCCGCTGTCCAGTGGACTCCCAACACGGCGTGAGGACGCCAAGTTGTTGGTCGTGGTGTTCGTGACGGTAAGATATCACGTCATTGGACGCATTGCCTTGGCCTTTTAACTGACTGGTCTCCCTTGATGACATCAGCCACATCCTCAGCTGATGCTGGACTTCGCCCATGCCATGACTGCGATGAGTGAAGAGGGAGACGCTGAGTCGGTTCTGCTCATCCGCACGCGTCAGATGAAGCTCAGCGCCAGTCAAGCGAAAGATCTCTTCCCACAGAACGAATTGACCGTTCAGGTGGGTGGCGCTTCAACTGTAGTTATTGATCACACGAACCTCAGACCCGACTAACGTGACTGACCGACTCACCCACAGAAAGCTGTCACTGCAGCTAAAGACACGGTAGGCTCTGTTGTCATGGAGTTCCAAGGAAAAGAGTGCGACGCCAAGGCCGCGTCTGTGCTGCAGAATCCCAAATTTGCAGGCGACGCTGCCATTCACAGCGCCGTCGTTTCCTCCGACACCACTCAAGCTCGGTGCGTGGCTGGTGTTATTCTCGAATGCCTTTGTACTGGTGGTGTTTAATGCTGACTCGCTTGTTGTCTATGGCTGTTGTTGCAGTCGAATGAGTGAGCTCGTGTTCGTCGAGTGGAAGCAAGTCGTGTGAAGATCACTTACCGACAACTGTAGCCATGCTCGTATTTAGAGACTTTTGGCCAGTAAATAGAGAGAATCGGTTCGTAACTCACTAATGTCAAAATGTTCGTGCTCATAACAGCGTCAGCAGTTCCACGGTCTCATCAACAACCAAACCACAAGAGAATTGAGCTGCGCACAAAAAGCTCCGCTCTCATGACGACGCCAGCGACGCAGACGCCGCCGCCCAAGCGCCGCCACGCGGACAGCGAAGCCGAAAGCAGTGCAAGCAGCGGCTCCAAGCGCGTGCGGCGGTCGCGCTGGGAAAGCGGCGACGATGACGGCGACAAACCCGACGAGCCGACCAAGCTTACGACCACGCCGCCCGCCAAAGGTGCGACTGGTACTACCTACAGCCACTACTAACAGTCACTACTAGATGCTAACTACTGCTGTCTGGTGTGTGTAGGAGCGCTGAGCGAGATCGTCAAGCGACTGGCGAGCGTCGTGAAGGAGAAGTCGGCGGCCACGCCTCTGACATCTACTGTGAGTATTGACTTGTCATTGACGCCTTGTCTGTACATTGGATTCCGTCGCACCGCACAGCAGCGCTCTGTGTGACGAACGGCGCTAGTCCTCTTCGCCGGCGTGGGGTCGATCTCATCTCTATGCCCCTTTCTATTTGTCTGTGTGTCTGTCTGTGCTGCTGTGCTGTGTGTGTCTGTGTATCTGTGTATGTGGCGCGTGGTGAGCTGTAGTGTTCACGCGTGGCCATATCCTGTGTGCTATAGGGAGCCTCGACCTTCGTGGACGCTGCCGCTGCTCGTGCGCGTGCTCTGGCTCAGGCCAGTCTACTAGCCATGGGGCTTCCGGTCACGCAGCTCTCGCAGTCGGACCTCGCCAAGCGCGTGTACGTGGGCAACCTCTACTACGACCTCAAGGAAGACGACATCCGCAGCTTCTTCGGACTCTTCGGCACGATCCGCTCCGTGGATCTGTCCATGGAACCAGGGTACGCATCACACTCTCCTACCTGTGTAGTCCATAAACTGACTCTTCTGTACTCTGCTTGGCCAGCATGACGCGTTCCAAGGGATTCTGCTTCATCGAATACGACGGTACGTGGTGATGAGAACCAAGAATCGACCCGCATGAACTCACTTATGGGATTTGATGATGTTGTAGATGTGCTGGCTGCTGAGAGTGCCGTGCAAGTTCTCAATGGGTGTGAACTGTCGAACCGATCGCTCAAGGTACAATGAGAACCAGGAGTCCTGATCCGGCTAACCTAGCGACTGATGTATCATTTGTTGTGTTGGACGTTCGTTAGGTGGGCCGCCCACACCGCGGCAACTCGTCCGATCCCAACTCTGCCCAGAACATCGGCCGAGAAGCCATCAAGAAGTGAGTCATGTTGGCTTTGCCGAAATGGGATGACGACAGAGACTGATCTGTATGCGTGTAGTGTTCCTACCAAGTGTGTGTACGTCGGTGGCGTGCGAGTGGAGCTCAACAGCCACCATCTCCAGGTACCCATTCACCACCGGCGCGTGTGATTCTCTGTGCGGTTCTCTATTGGTCTCACCTCTTTTTCCTCCACGTAGAGCATCTTCTCTCCGTTTGGCGACATCCGATCGTGCGTCATGGCCGCTGTCTCTCCCCTCGAGTCCTCTGTGGTGCGTTGAGCCCTTCGATCCGTTTATCTTGTGACGGAGGTTCCCTCTAACAGTGTGTTTGTGTGTGTCGGGTAGCATCGTGGTTACGGCTTTCTGGAGTTCGCGGACGAAGCCTCGGCGGCCAACGCCATCCAGCACATGAACGGCTTTGAGCTCGCCGGGCAAAAGCTCAAAGTGGGCAAAGCCAGTCCATCAGCGATGCTCATCAACCTCGCCATCAGCCAGAACCAGGTCGTCTCCAGTGGTGGTAGTACAGCGCCTGCCCATGCGCTCGCAGAGGACGGAGACGTTGACGCTGTGAAGGATGTCGACGCAGTGACGAGTGCTTCGTCACCTGAAACTCCAGTGGATGAGCGACGCTGCTTGTGTCTTCTCAACATGGTGAACAAGGGTGACGTCGACGACGAGCTGCGCGACGAAGTCCAGGAAGAGTGCGGTCGCTTTGGGCGTGTGGACAGCGTCGAAGTCCTCGAACTGAACGACCACGTGCGTGTGTTCGTGGTGTTTGGGTCTCCGGACGGCGCGTTGAAGGCCAAGAAGGCCATGCACGGCCGCTTCTTCGGCGGAAACCAAGTCCACGCGGCGTTCTACCCACTCGTGGAGCTCACCAAGCGGCGGTATCGCAGCGCGTTCCTGTAGAGAAGCCGAGTGGCACGGTGGGTAAGCAGCATTAACATGTAGTATTGCGGATACGAAGCATGATGATTTAACAACAACAAGGGAGCTGGTCAGTCGGAGCGGTGGGTCTTGGCCAGCTCCAGCACGAACTTGCCGATCTTGTACTTTTGCTTCTCTTCCTCGGCTTCTTCCTGTGATCAAAACAGAGTTTGTATGAGTGTTGATGGGGGTTTGTTTACTAGAAGAAAGGCCACTTGCGTATTTCCATCCGAGGTGTCCCCAGCACGTGTTGCAGTACACGTCCACGACCACGTGCAGCCCCGTCATGAGCATGCGCTCCTCGGGCGGTCCCGTGGCGATGTTGATCGCCGTGTCGAACAGATACGCCTTGCCCGTGCGGCCTTGGAATTCCTGTCGTAACGCCGTCAATATCCACGCTTTTGGCGCAGTTCTAGCGGGACCCACAGCCATTTCTAGACGCACAAACCTTCGAGATGATGTCCTCTGCGCACGCCAAGTGGGTCCTGCACTCGCGGCAGCTGAAGACCTTGGGGCTGTCGAGGTAGATCTTGAAGACGCGGCCCATACTTCGAAGTCTTCTTCTTCAATTGGGAAGAGCTCTTCCCATGTCGCTTGATGATCATTGTTGATACTGTTCCTAACAGCCGCATCTTCCGGTTTGGTCGCTAACCTGGCGGTTTCTAACTCTGTAAGAATTTCAAATCGAAAGTGTGGCGCGGGTGGTGGTGTCGTTGGCGCCAGCTGGGATTTTGACTTGGTTTCAGTATGCCCTTTTAAATTTCAAACTCGCGCCATCAACGTCGCCCCTCCTGTTTTAAACAGATCTAATGTTGGATACCATCGCAGGTCATCCCTTCTGGCGTTTTCGCTCGCAATTTTCAAGTCTACCGGTTCCCACGCTTCAATTGTATCGGGCGGTTCGTAGGCGGAAAAGACCGATAAAGCACCGGTCGGTCACCTCGCTCCATCTACGTGAATATGGAGACCACACGAGCGGGAGGCGGCGCATTACGAGCCAAGAACATGGCGGCGGCGTCGGCGCCCGTGAAAAGCGCGGCGCTGCGGGCGAAAACGGCGGCGGGAGCGCCCAGCAGCTTCGATTCCCGCAAGCGCAAGCGTGGCGCGTTGCAGGACATCAGTAACAACAACAACAGCAACAGCAGCGCACGCACAGCCAGCGGCGTGGCGGCGAAGAAGGCGGCAGGCGCAGGGGTGGTCGTCAAGCCAGTCGTGAAGCGGTCAGTGTCGTCTAGTGTGAGCAGTAGTACGAGCAGTCTGAGTGCGAATGTGACGGTGAGGGGGCGCGTGGGCAAATCCACAGCTAGTACAACGGCGGGAGGCGCGACGAAGCGGCGTCGACAGGAAGTGCAGACGAGTCTACTGTCGTTCCAGTCGCTCACGTCCAAGGCCCCGAAGAGTGTGAAGAGCGAGGGGAATGAGAATGAGAATGAGGCAGAAGAGGCCAGTGTTAAGGAGTTGGAGGCGGCCAAGGAGGAGCCCACGACGCAGTGCGACTCGCAGGCGACGCAGGGGATGGAGGAAGATAACGAGACGATGGAGTGTCAGGAGACACTCGTCAAGGCTGAGGCAGAGGTCGAAGAAGCGCCAGTATCAGCACCAGTGAAGCCTGTTCAAGCGACAGCCACCACACAATCAACGGCGGAGGTGCCGCCGTACCAGCCACGGCCCTTCGTGTTCACGTACAACCACACAGGTGCGCTGGTGATATTGGTGGGTTCTACTGTTATACGACGTCGTGCTGACTCCTCTATGTCTTCGCTCATTGTTTGGTTAGATTCGGGCTTTGATGATACCACGTACGCCAATGAAGTGTGTGACATCGACGCCGAGTTCCAGGGCTCTGCTATCCACTGCGTCAAGATCGCGCGTGATATGGACCGGTACCACCGACAGCACGAGACCAAGTACCACGCCGACCCGACGTACATTGGCGACGTGCAGCTCGACATCAATGAGAAAATGCGCGCGATCCTCGTGGACTGGCTCGTCGAAGTCGGAGAGGAGTACGAGCTCGACTCGCAGACGTTCCACAAGACTGTGAACCTCGTGGACCGGTGTCTCGCCAAGTTCAAGATCAATCGCAAGCAGTTCCAGCTTCTAGGCTGCGCGTGTATGATGATCGCCGCCAAGTTTGAAGAAGTCTACGGCCCGAATGTGGACGAGTTTGTCTACATTTCGGACCAAACGTATACGTCCGAAGAGGTACGCCGCTGATAATGAGCTGTCCGTTGATCTGAGAGGAAGATGACTCACGGTCGCTGTTATGTTATTGTAGATGCTGGAGATGGAGGCCAAGGTGCTGCAGGCACTTGAGTACCGGATCGCGTCGACCACTGCCCATGGCTTCTTGCCTCGGTTCTGTCGCGCAGGGTCCATGTCTGACAGCCAGAAGGCGCTCGTACACGTGAGTTGTTGTCGTGTGATTCCTGTTTCGTGTGCACAGGGAACTGATAGGTCTCTCTTTGCTGCTTCAGTATCTGTGCGATTTCGCGATCCTCCACTACAGCATGCTCAACTACCGTCCGTCGCAGCTCGCCGCGGCTGCTGTGTATTTATCTCGTCTCATGACCAACGAAGAGCACCCGTGGACGCCCACGCTGCACCACTACACGGGCTTCAACGCCTGGGACCTCGAGCCGTGCGTGATGGAGCTGTACAGACTGCATCGCGTCGAGAACGAGGTCGTGCTGACGCAGCGCGACAAGGCCAAGGCCGTGAGCGAGAAGTACGTGGCCGACAAGTTCCACGGCGTGAGCACGATCCCGTCCATGGACGAAGCCTCGCTGGAGCGGTCGTTTTTGGCGTACGAAGTGCCGTCGTACAGCAGCAAAAAGCCCGTGGAGCCGCTGGACACGAGCAGCAGCGGAGACACCGAGTAGCTGCGAGCAAACCCACCATTAGTGCCACTAGTAGACAGATAAACAACCAGAAACACGATGCGTTGAATACCTCACCCGAGCGAGTGCAAGACAAGAAAGGCAATGGTGTGGCTTCACACAGTATGCAGCTGTTCGGTATCCAACCGATGATTCGCCAAAAAGAGGAGGTAGATCCTTCGTTGATTGGCTATAATGAGAACCACTTCAACTCAGAAAAGAACGCCAACCCAACGCCAACAAAAAGTGAAGAACGCCAACAAAACAGGAACGAACCAACGCGGCATCGCGTAACTGGCCGCGCTATTTATCGCCAACAACGCCAACGCCAACTTTTTCCAACAGCCCCTCCGGCAGGTGTGTCTGATATTCCCACGATCCACCGTTTCCCTCTCGGCTCAAAAGCACCAACACAAGTCGAAAACGCCAACAAAAAGCCTCCATCATGCGACCGTCGCGTAAGGCATTGCGCGTGCTATGCGTGCTCACATTCGGCGGCGGCGCTGCACTGATGGCGCTGGGGCTGCATGTGTCGCTCGTCGCGCATCTCCGCGCGAGCGCTGCGGCGCTGTCCGCGATCGGTTTCTTCGTCGTTTTGCTGTCGCTGTTGGGATTCGTCGGAGCCGGTCGTGACAAGTCGGCCATGCTCATGGGCTACTTCTTCCTCAACTTCCTGCTGCTCACGGCGCTGTTCGTGGCCAGTTACGCTGCCGTGGCCTTCCAGGACTCGCTGGATAGCTGGCTGAAACGTCACTGGACGTCGCCCGTGCTCGACTACTTGCGGTCCAAGCCTTGCTGCGCCGACTACGAGAGTGCCGTGTCCTACGTCGACGCGCGCTTCTCCACGCTCGGCGCCGTGGGCTTCGCGTGCGTCGTGCTTGTGCTGGCCGCAATGTACTGTGTCATCCGCATCGTCACCGTGCCCATCGTCATGAAGAACCTGCTCACCGTGCTCAACTTCATCTTCGTGGTGCTGGGCGCTGGCATCTTCGCGTACGGCGTGTCCGTCAAGGCCAAGGACGAGCTCACGGCCGGCCAGCAGTGGATCGCCGTTGTCTTCATCGTCGTCGGCACCATCCTCTTCGCGCTGTCGGTCGTCGGCATCATCGGCTCGCGCGCCAAGAGCCGCGCTCTACTGCTCATCGTAAGTTGTTGTTGGTTTTCTTGGTTTTCCTTTTCTTCTCGATTTGTTGGTTTTCATTTCTTTTTTGCTCATTTTTGTTGGCGTTTTTTTTTCGTTTGTTAGTATATCGTGGGCATCGGCGCGTGCCTCGTGGCACTGCTCGTGTGTGCGGGTGCGTCCTTCTCCTTCTCGGACAAACTGGCCAAGGACTACGACAGCGCCACCCACTCGACGGCCATCGCCTGCGACATCGACCTCCCCGGCTGCACCAACTGTACGGACACACCCGCACTCATGGTTCCGTGCACGGGCGTCACGTTCAACAACAGCAGCAGCAGCAGTGACGGCGTTTGGGTGGCGTGCAGCAGCTCCAGTGCGTCCTGCGAGAAGCCCGGTTACACGCTGCTGGTCAAGGCCGCCGAAGACCAGGGCTACACGGCCAACGACGTGAGTTTTAGTCGTCTGATTGATGGAGGTCGGCCTTTTGATTGATGTTGAAGTGACTGATTGATGGATCGTGTGATTGATGGATGTTGCAGATCGCCGAGTGCGGCAAGTGTCCGCAGTGGACGCACGACGATGTCCACGCGTACCTCACGAGCTGCCTGCAGCTGCTGGGGCTGTTCGCGTCCATCGTGTGCTTCTTCATTGTCGTGGGCTTCACCGCCGCACTCATCCTGCGCCGCAGCCTCGCCGGCTACCAGACCGACTCGATCTAACATCAATCACTGATTGATCTCCGATCAACCCACTACAGTAGTCCGTCCACGCCTGGAGGCCACACCACCACGCAGCAGATATCTCCAGTCTAGAACGAGCCACGTCGCGTGGCGTGTGATACATTCGCATTACTCTTCCCCTCCTCTAAAATTAACCACCCTCCCTCGCAGTCGCACTTGGACCACCTTCCACCGCATTTACATTTAGCATGCTGCCACTCAGTATCTCAGCCGTGAGTGAGTGATCCGTCCCTCTCTCTATGCAGCCACAACACTATCATTCACTCACCCACCACCCCCACACGCAGGCATGTGGGCTGCCTTGGAGGCGGCCTCTCGCGCCTGGGACGCCGTGCAGGCCGAGCTCCAGGGTCGCTACTCTGTCAGTCGTCTCCAGGAGCTTCTCCACTACCTCGACCACTCGTCCCTCCCTCGTGCCATCGCTACCATCTTCTTCACGCCCGTGCCGTGTCTCGTGGCCGTGATCGCCATGGAGACGCTGCCTCTGAACCCTCCAAGCAGCCGCATTGCCGACCTCACCTTCGGCTTCTGGTTCCGGTCGTTCTTCCTCTGCTGGATCATGGCGTTCATGATCACCATGCAGATCTGCCAGACCACGCCGTCGCTGCCCATGACGCGACACGCCACTGGACCATCTCGCTGGCCATCAGCTCGGCGCTCATGGGCACAGGGTACATGTATCTGACGCTCGTGGGCTGCCCCATGCCCTTCTCTTTACAGGTGCAGACGCTGCCGTGGCTCATCATGGTCAGTTTGTCGCTGTTGTGGTCCTGGCGGAAGACACTCAGCACGAACCCGCAGGCGAGATACAACCTCAAGCGGTACGCCGAGGTCTTCGGCGCGCATGTCGTGATCATCCTCGTGTACACGTCGTACAACTGCGTGTACGCCAAGTTCAGTGCTCGCACGCAGACAATACTAGCGTTTTTACTGCCGTTTATCAAACTCGCGTTCAAGAACTGGGTCAGTCGTGGCATGTTCCACCTGGAAGACCTCGCGCCCACGAGCACCGTGTTCAACGTCGACGTCTTCCACTCGCTGTTCGTGTCTTCGACCATGCAGCAGGCCAGCACGCGGCTCAAAGTCGTCGCCGTGATGGCCGTCGACTTGGTGCAGTCGCTGATCGCGTACTACGAAGTGCACCGCCTGCTGCGGAGAGCCAAGAGACTCGCGATCGTAGGCCTGGAAATGGAGAACAGCAACGCCAGCATCAAGACCACGGCGGTCGGAGACCAGGCTTCTCATCTAGCGGGTCTCAAGCGAGGCCAGACGGGTCTCACGCTGCAAATGGACTACGCGCTGCACATTCTAGAGACACGGCCGCGGATCCGAGAGCACCCGGACATCGCGTGTCCGCGACATCTCCGTCGCAGTCGCCGACGCCTCAACAACAACAATAGGAATAACAATGCGGCGATGCGGCCTACGCTTTCAGTGCATCAAGACGGACCGACCGTGTCGACGGTGGAGGAGAAGGAGACCGAGAAGAGTAGGACGCGGTCCGGGCTGAGTCGAAGAGAGCGCACGCAGTTGGAGAGCGCGCAGTGCGTGCTCAAGCTACTGCACATGAGCGAGTTCTACGTGCTCATCGAGTTCGTTGAGGTCATCGTGGCCGTCGTCTACTGTCCGTGTGTCTTGCCTTGCTCTTGCTCTTGCAGTATCAGATAGAAGGGGGTCTTGGTCTCACTAACGCCTTTGTTGTCTTATCTTGTCTTACAGCGACGTACTTGCTGGCCATGACGCAGCTTCCGAACCGCGTGTACAACATGCAGCTCAACCAGCTCTCGGACGAGCAGCTCCTGGCCACGGTGCAGCGCGTCGCGACCTTCGCGTTGCTCGAATTGCTGTCGTTCCTGGTCTTCTGCTGTGTGCTGGACAGAGAGCTGCAGCACTTTTCATCCGTGAGGCAACTGGGCTTTGTGTTGAGGAAGCACTGGGTCATCGCGCCGGCCACGCTCGTGATGTGGGTCGTGTTCGTCGCGCAGATCCCGCTCGAGCACTTGGGCACGGACTACACGTTCCAGTTCAAGTGGCTGCGGCATCAAAACCACTCCGACAACGGCTAATTAAATACAAGTCCAAGCAGAGTACAGTATCGCAAATCCCTATCCCATACAATTCAAATCCGTCACTCCGTCTGCTCAGTTGCCTAGTGCTCGAGACAGCTCGGCGATCTTCTCTTCCTGCAAGCGGCTTCGCTCTTCGGCCTCGTCACGCGCCGCGAACGCCAGCTGCGCTGAAAACCGCGCGGCTTCTTCGCTGTCCTTGGCCTGCAGCGTCAGTCGCTTCTCGCTCTCGAGCTCCTCTCGCACAGCCGTCAGCTCTGCCAGGCGTTCCTCGGCCAAAGCCTGCGAGGCCTCCAGCTGCGCGGTGACCGACTTGGTCGCAGAGTCGGCTGTGGTCAGTGCCGTCACGAACGCCGCCTCGAGCTCGCTTTCCTTCTCCGCAGCCTTCTGGTGTAGCTCCTGCTGGATGCTGACGATCGCGTCTTGTCGTGCGGTCTCCGCCTCCTGCTTCTGGGCTTCAAGCTGCTGACGCAGCGCCTCCAATTCACTCTTGAGCGTCGTGAGCTCCTCGGTCTGAGTCTTCACGACGGTCTCAGCCTTGAGCAACTGCTCCCGCAGCGCGAGCTTCTCGGTCTCCGCGAGGTCCTTCTCCTTCTGCAGCGCCTTGAACTCTTCTTCCGCGACGGTCGCAGCGACGACCTTGACGGCCATCGACTCAAACACGGCCGTTCCGACGAGACCGTCGTCCTCCGGGTGCTCCTCGTCAGGGAAGAGCTCCCGTGCCGCCGACTTCTTGGGCGAGCGGTGTGGCGAGTTGGAGTGGGATCGACGCGGTGAGTTGCGTGGGCTCGAAATCTCTTCGTGGGTCACTTCACCAGAGACTTCGACGATCGGGTCGCGGTCCGGGAAGGACTCGACACTGCCGTTGGCGAACTCGTCTTCGGAGATGCGATCGCGCGATGACGAGAAGTCCGGTACTTCCTCATCGAAAGGCACTTCCTCGTCAAAGTTGTCCGCAGCAGCAGCGTCAGCAGTCTCTTCGTCCTCCGACTCGGCCGCGAAGCTGACAGTCGCCTCCACGGCAACCTCAACCTCAGCCTCAGCCTCAGCCTCCACGGTCTCAGCTTCCTTGACAGTCTCCTCAACGACCTTCGTGGCTTCGACGGCTTCGATCGTCTCGTCACTGCCCACGACCTCGTACTCCTCCAAGTCTTCCTCCATCTGTAGATCATTCACGTCCGACGTCACCGTGAAGTCAGCCTCAGTCTCAAGAGTCTCCACTTCAGCCTCCACCTTCACGTCGGACTCGACCTCGGCCTTCACTTCGACCTCGGTTTCAATCGTCTCTTCCACCTCAGCCTCAGCCTCAGCCTCAGCCTCCTCCTCTGCTTCACCTTCAGCTTCAATCTCAGCTTCAGCCTCAGCAACGACCTCCTCGACTGGAGCAGCAGCCTCTTCAACTGGTGCTTCCACGATCTTCTCCACGACTCGCTCAGCCTCCTCCGTTGCAGGCGTACTCTCCACCGCCGCCAGGAACGCCAGCAGCTTGTTACTGCGCTGCGCGGACACTGGCGGCGCGGGCGTCGCGTCCTCCACCTTCGCAGGCATTGGCACTGCGACCACAGGCTCCTCCACGATGCTGGTCTTCTTCTCTTCGACGATATCTGGCTCTGGCACCGACAGCACGGTCTCCACCTCAGCTTCAAACGCGACCTCGACCTCCTCCTTCTTCACTGCCTGGACCTCCTCCACGACTGGCTTCTCCACTGGCGGAGGGGACGGTGGTGGAGCTGCAGCAGCGGCAGCGGCAGCGGCGGCCGCCTGCTGCTTCTGGATCTGCGCGAGCTTCCACGCGGGCATGGGAGGAGGCGGCGCGACGGCCGTCGCCACAGGCTCCGGCTCGACAGTGCTGAGAAAGGCCGCGAGCTTGGACACGCGCTTCTCGACCTTGGGCTGCGCGGCGGCGACCGAGCCAACGGCCTTTCCAAACGCCGCCGGGATCACAAGCTTGCGGGTCTTCTTCTCGGCGACTTCAGGTGACGGCGAGGCCGCGGCAGGCGGCTTCTCAGGCTCAAACGACGTCAAGAACGACGCGAGCGACGGCGGCTGAGGAGGGGAAGCGGGCTTCTCGGCTTCCTCCTCCTTTGGGGGAGGCGTGGCGACCACAGGGGCCCCAGAGGCGAATGCCGCGGGGATCGTGAGCTTGGACACGGACCGCGACACGGGTTTGGGCTCCTCTGTGGAGGAGGCAATAGAGGATGAGACAGAGGAGGAGGAGTCCTCCGTGTTGGATAGCGACCGCTGGCGAACACCGAACACGGACGGGATCTCGAGCTTGGCCACGCCCTTGGGCTTGCTGTCGTCGTCGTCCTTGGTGGAGGACGCGCTGTTGCTCTGGCTGCGCGCGAACGCAGGGGGGAGCTTGAGCTTGGAGACCGTGGCGCGAGGGGACGACGGAGGAGCCGACAGCACGGAGCTACGCTGTTCGTCGTCGTTGGTTTCGTTGGAATCGTTGGCGTTGGCGTTTTCGTCGTCGGCGAGGTCGCTGGCGAAGGAGCCGGACACGCGCGTGCTGCTGGTGCTGCTGAGGCGGTCGTGATGGCTGGAGGACGACGCGCTCGTGTTGCTCGTGGACGAGAGCCGCTTGCTGGTGAACGACGGCGGACGCTCCGCTGGAGGGGGAGGGGACGGCGCCGGCACTTGACTCAGAAACGACAGCAACTTGCTGGAGGACGCCGGAGGAGCCGGCGACGAGGAGACAGTCTCCTCCTCTGGGTGTTCCTCTTCCTCCTCTTGGTCGAGAATCTCCTCCTCGGCTGGGGGGAGCACGGAGGAATCGGCCTGGAACTTTGGGCGGAAGCGCATGCGGAGCGCGTCGACGCAGGCCAGCACGGCCGCCGTGTTCTGCTCGTCCAGCAGCTGCACGCTCGTGAACACGTACTGCTCCTCCAGGTTCACGGCGCGGCGGCACCACTTGATGAAGAAGTGGATGCGTTCCAGCGCGTGGAACGTCGAGAGTTGGTGCAGCGTCTTCTCCAGCTTCTTGGGCAGCGCGTTGTCGTCGCCGAGTTGTTGGTCGAGCGCCAACGCATGCGCGAGCAGACACAGCGCGCGGCCGTCGCGCAGGAACTCACACAGCGACGTGTGGGACAGCGACGCCACGTCGGCGGCGTTGTCCAGCGGCGTCAGTTCGCTCTGGATCCATGCGATCGCCGCGGCTTCCTGGGCCGGCGATGGCTTGGCCGTCATTTTTTGTTGGAAAGTGTTGGCGTTGGCGGTTGGCGAGTCTTTGTTGGTGTTGGCGGTTAGCGCGTTGGTTTCCAACTGGTATAGACTGGCGTCGAGGTCTATCCGTCTGTGGGGGGATTCGTTCCGCGGAAGTGTTCTCGGCGCAAGTTGCGAACTGTGCCTCGGAACGGTTCTGTCTGTCTGGGCGGAGCAAGCGCCGTCGAACCGTAATCTGCAGTGTGGGTTTGTGTTTGTACCGTACGGTGGCTGCGCTCTCTCTCACAGTGTGACGTTGGTCGCTTGTGTGTGTGCGGTTGTATTGACCGAGGACTCGGTCCGAAATGCAGGCACGCGATGGCGTGACGGCGTTAATTCAGTACGTAGCCACCTGTTGTTGTTCTGTTGTTGGCTTCAGCCGCTGAGTCGATGGATGTTCCAGTCCAGCTTTCTGCACATCCTGCCGTCTGCAACGATCGTTGCCCCGCGAACCACACCAGTCGCACACAAAAAATGTACCGTGAAAAGTGGTACCCTGTACCACAAAGTCGTAATCGAGGTTGCCCGCTAAGTTCGCATGAAACGAACATCACTCTTGTTGTCCGCCTAAATAGTATCCCCCTCCCCCTCCCCTCCTCCCCTGTCGCCGCTGTTTTGCTTTTTTGCTCTCCGCTCTGTTGTTGTTGGTGGCTTTCGCGGGTGCACTCTCACTTTGGCTCTGTGGCTCGCAAGTCGGTGGTGAGTGTGAGGGAAACCAACAGAAGGCGTCTAAAGCGCGGTCTAAAAAGAACGCCAACAAAACCCCACGAACACTTCCAACAAAATGGCGTGGGACGACTCGGACAACGAACATGACGACCGCCTCGACGGAAACCTCAGCGACGAAGACGACGGCCACGGCCACGGCGGCAGCGGCATGGGGCTCCACGCCGGCGCGTCCGTGTCCCAGGAAGACGCGTGGGCCGTGATCTCGGCCTACTTCGAAGAGAAGGGTCTCGTGCGTCAACAACTCGACTCGTTCGACGAGTTCATCCAGAACACCATGCAGGAGCTCGTGGACGACTCGCGCTCGATCCGCATCAACCCGGAGTCGCAGTACAACCCGGGCCAGGCCAAGGCCAACACGGACACGATCTACCAGATCTCGTTCGGCCAGATCTACCTGAGTAAGCCCACGATGACCGAGGCCGACGGCTCCACGAGCGTCATGTTCCCGCACGAAGCGCGTCTGCGTAACCTCACGTACGCCGCGCCGCTGTACGTGGACGTGGTGTGCCAGAAGTACCAGGCGCCCGCGTCCGGCCCGGCGAATCTGGACGAGATGGAGCCGTTCGACCAGGTCGAGACACCCAAGGAGTTCATCGGCATGGTGCCCATCATGCTGCGGTCGCAGTACTGCGTGCTCACCAACAAAACCGACAAGGAGCTCACAGAACTCAACGAGTGTGTCTACGACCAAGGCGGCTACTTCATCATCAACGGCAGCGAGAAAGTGCTGATCGCGCAGGAACGAATGAGTAACAACCACGTGTACTGCTTTAGGAAGAGCGGCACGTCCAAGTACAGTTGGGTCTGCGAGACGCGTTCCCACGTGGAACACGGCGTGCGTCCGACGTCCACGATGTACGTGCAGATGTACCAGCGCAGCGGCGGCAAGAGCGCGATCACGGGCAACCAGATCCGTGCAGTGATCCCATACATTCGCCAAGATATCCCCGTGGTGATCATCTTCCGCGCGTTGGGTTTCGTGGCCGACCGAGAGATCCTGGAGCATATCTGTTACGACTTTAGCGACGCCGAGCTCATGGAGCGGTTCAAGCCGTCGCTGGAAGAGGCCTTTGTGATCCAGGAGCAGGAAGTCGCGTTGGATTTCATTGGACGACGTGGAAGTGCTATCAACGTGAGCAAGGCCGACCGTATCCGCTACGCGCAGGAGATCCTGCAGAAGGAAATGCTGCCGCATGTCGGCGTTGAAGACCACAACGAGACCAAGAAGGCGTACTTTCTCGGGTATGTGGTCCACAAGCTGCTCATGTGTTCGCTGGGCCGCATTGGAGAGGACGACCGTGACCACTACGGCAACAAGCGTCTGGATCTGGCCGGTCCGCTGCTCGGAGGGCTCTTCCGCGTGCTGTTCAAGAAGCTCACAAAGGACGTCAAGTCGTTCTTACAAAAGTGTGTGGACAACGGCAAGGACTTCAACCTGACGCTGGCGATCCGCTCGCGCACGATCACGAACGGACTGCGCTACTCGCTGGCCACGGGCAACTGGGGCATGCAGAAGACGGCATCCAAGGCCGGCGTCTCGCAGGTGCTCAACCGACTGACCTACGCGTCGTCGCTGTCGCACTTGCGTCGTCTCAACACGCCGCTGGGTCGCGAGGGCAAGCAGGCGCAGCCGCGTCAGCTCCACAACACGCACTGGGGAATGATCTGTCCAGCCGAGACACCGGAGGGCCAGGCCGTCGGCTTGGTCAAGAACCTCGCGCTGATGGCGTACATCTCGGTCGGCTCGCCTCAGGCGCCGATTCTCGAGTTTTTGGAGGAGTGGGCGACGGAAAACCTCGAGGAGATCAAGCCGCAGATCATCCCGCACTCGACCAAGATCTTTGTGAACGGCAACTGGGTCGGCGTCCACCGTGAGCCGAACGAGCTCGTGCGTACGCTGCGCTCGCTGCGTCGTTGTGTGGATATCGACGCCGAAGTGTCGGTGATCCGAGACCTCATGAACAAGGAGCTACGTATCTACACGGACGCCGGCCGCGTGTGTCGTCCGCTGTTTATCGTGGAGGAGAACCAGCTCTTGCTGCAGAAGGACCAGGTCGTGAAGCTCCAGAACCACAAGATCACCAACTACCGATGGCACAACCTGCTCACGGACGGCGTGGTGGAGCTCATCGACACGGAAGAAGAGGAAGTGTGTATGATCGCCATGGAACCCAAGGACGTGGGCACGGGCGTGAACCCGTACACGCACTGCGAGATCCACCCGTCGATGATCCTCGGTATCTGTGCGAGTATCATTCCGTTCCCGGACCACAACCAGTCCCCGCGTAACACGTACCAGTCGGCCATGGGCAAGCAGGCCATGGGTATCTACTCGTCCAACTTCCGTGCGCGTATGGACACCATGGCCAACGTGCTCAACTACCCGCAGAAGCCGCTCGTGACCACGCGTGCCATGGAGTATCTGCACTTCCGAGAGCTTCCGTCGGGCATCAACGCCATCGTCGGCATCGCCACGTACACGGGCTACAACCAGGAAGACTCGTTGATCATGAACCAGAGCGCCATCGACCGCGGCTTCTTCCGCTCGACGTTCTACCGTTGCTATGTGGATCAGGAACGCAACAAGAGCCCGAGTGGAGGCGTCGGAAGTGGCGCCTGTGAGGAGTTTGAGAAGCCCATGCGTGACAACTGCGTGGGTCTGCGCCACGGCAGCTACCACAAGCTGGACGCCGACGGTCTCGTGGCGCCAGGCACGCGTGTGAGCGGCAACGACATCATCATCGGCAAGACGTCGCCGCTGCCCGTGTCGGAGGACTCGTCGCTGGAGCAGCGCTTCATGAAGCGCGACGCCAGCACGTCGCTGCGCTCGCACGAGAACGGCATTATTGACAGCGTGATGCTCACGACCAACGCCGACGGCTTCAAGTTCACGAAAGTGCGGTTCCGCAACATCCGTATCCCGCAGATCGGCGACAAATTTGCGTCGCGTCACGGACAGAAGGGCACGATCGGAATGACGTACCGCCAGGAGGACATGCCGTTCACGTGCGAAGGCATCACGCCCGACATCATCGTGAACCCGCACGCCATTCCGTCGCGTATGACGGTCGGCCACTTGGTCGAGTGTCTGCTGGGCAAGGTGTCGTCGCAGACGGGTGACGAAGGCGACGCCACGCCGTTCACGGACGTGACGGTGCAGGCCATCGCCGACACGCTCCACAACTTGGGCTACCAGCGCCACGGCAACGAAGTGCTGTACAGCGGCCACACGGGGCGTCGTCTCACGGCGCAGATCTTCATCGGCCCGACGTTCTACCAGCGTCTCAAGCACATGGTCGACGACAAGATCCACTCGCGTTCGCGCGGCCCCGTGACGATGCTCACGCGCCAGCCCATGGAGGGTCGTGCGCGTGAAGGTGGTCTGCGAATGGGAGAGATGGAGCGCGACTGCCTGATCTCGCACGGCTCGGCCAACTTCCTCATGGACCGTTTGTTCGCCAACTCGGACGCGTACCGAGTCCACGTGTGCGATATTTGCGGCATCATCGCGATCGCGAACCTGCGGAAGATGACGTTTGAGTGCCGCACGTGCCGCAACAAGACGCAGATCTCGCAGGTGCACATCCCGTACGCGTGTAAGCTGCTGTTCCAGGAGCTCATGTCCATGTCGATCGCGCCGCGGCTGTTCACGCTCGGCAACCCGAACGCGCCCAAGGTCCGCTAGGTCAAGAGCTGTCGTCACGACGTCACGACGGACACGCGAGGGAAGGAAGGAGGAAGGAAGAGAAGGACGGTGCTCGAGGACGGCAGTCAGTCACCACGAGACCACTGAGACGGAGGGACAGACCACCATCATCCTAACTGAGACCGTCGTGAATCGCACAGCTCATTTGAGACCCAGAGAACATTTGCTCACTCGTACTGTATGGAGATAATCAACCACCGACACCAATCAATCGCATTGTATTCACGACGATGAGTAGTGGTAGTAGTATGGACAAATGGATTCATTTAGGGGGTGTTTTTTCCAATGCGGTTGGTGCGCGTGTGAGTGTATTACTGGTTCACTAGGCACGCAGTCGTACACTCCACTCCACTGCAGTCGCTTTGGATGTGTCGGAGTCTACTTAGTCGGCCTTCATCTTGTCCTTCTGCGCGGCGTCGAGCGTCTGGCGCTTGACGCGCGAGAAGGCGCCGATGTTGGGGTTGAAGATGTACTCGACCAGCACCCACGTCCACGACTTGTGCTGCGGCAGGTTCTCGTAGAACTCTGGCGCGATCTCGCGGACCTTGTGGAGACGCGATCCCGGCACGAACGGGAAGTCGTGGTGCTCGTTGTGGTAGCCCACGTTGAACGTGAGCCAGTTGAGGATGCCGTAGTACGAGTAGGTCTCGTAGCCCAGGATGAACACGTAGTGCTCGGCGATGAAGTGGCCGGCCACTGGGTGCAGGCCCGAGCCCAGCAGCGTGCCGAAGAGCAGGTAGAAGAGTCCCCACGGGCCGCAGGTCGTGTAGATGGTCGTGTTGTAGGCGATGCAGGCGATCCAGTTGTACAGCTCCCACATGCCCGGCTTCTTTGGGTTGACGAGGGTCGGACGCAGCGCGTAGAAGAAGACCTGGAAGACCACGAAGAGGAACTTGGCGATCGTGTTGTTGAAGATCTTGCCCTCCAGCGGAGTCGGCAGGTCCACGTCCACGCCGTCTTCGCCCTGGTATCGGTGGTGTTCCATGTGGTATCGCTTGAAAGACACGGAGGAGGGGACGCCAATGGGCAGGTTGGCGAAGATGCCGCAGACGCGGTTCGGCAGCATGCGCTTGAAGCCCAGGTTGTGGGAAAGCTCGTGCATGGCCAGCATCATGGCGTGGTTGCTGGTGCCTCCAACGAAATACGCCAACGCCAACAACGCCGGCCACGACAAGTACTGGGCCTGCGAGGCGCAGTAGGTCTGCAGCGCGACGACCGCCGCGACCACGTACTTGGTGCGCCAGTCGTGGCCGAACAGCTCCTTGATCTGCGGGTACTTGGCCATGATGAGCTTACGGCGCGTCGCGTGGGGCTCGTCACTGCCCACCCAGTGGAACTCGGACTGCGGCTCGTACGCGGGCACGAAGGTCGGCTTGCCGCCGGGCACGATCATGGGGTTCTCGCCGGCGGCGGCGGCGGCCGCGGGCTTGGAAGGGGACGTCGGCGCCTTGCACATGAGGAGCTCTTCAAGGGGAGAGGAGAGGAGAGGAGGGGAGTTCGGAGACCTTGGGCCGGACGCGTGCCAAAATACGAAGTGGCTTAGAGGAGAGGAGGAGGAAGGAATCAATCCTCTCACGACTGCGAGTGGAAGGAAGGAAGGAGCCATTCGGTCAGCAGAGCGAGCGGATTGGAGCGGAGGACTCCTCCAGAGGAGCGGAGCGGACACACACACAGAAAGAAAACAAAAAGGGAAAGATAAAGAGAGGGAAAGGGAACCAAACAAAACACGGGCGATCGGCGTAATTTACTTGTGCGTACCCACATGGTGATGTGAGATGAATACACTTGGAGAAAGTATGCTCAAAGGGTTGTGGGCCAGTGGCCGCCTGGCCCATGTCGTCGGGTTGTAACGGTGCGGGCGGTAAATTACTTCGTTTCGTGACACAGGCGGCTTGTGCCACCGACTGGAGTTGCGCGTTTTTGGGCCGACCCCAAGTGGACAGCAAACGGCGCCACGTGCCAGAGGGTGATGCCCCCCCAGGGTACAACAACTTACCAACGTTTTCGACAGAATTCCGCTGAACAACCATGTCTTCTCCTGCAAAAAGATCATCGTGAGAAGATGATGCAAATTTCCCAATGAAGTCTTGCGAGGAGCGATGAAGCGCCACAGAAGAACGGCACGTGTCATGGTGACTGACGCACGGACGTTCGCTACGTACCCCGTGCCGTATCGTCTCGGATGTCGCAAGTGCAGTTGTGACCAAACACTCTACGCCACCAGCTGGATGGGAGTGAGCCAAAATCACCAACGATCCATGTTGGTGGGTCAGGGTCCTCCAGCCACCACCTGACATGAAGATCTGCTGAGCTGGTTGTGGATCTCTCACGACCACAGGAACGGACGCTAAAGACACGAAGTGGTCCAGCGCATGACTGTGCGGCGCGGTGCGAAAGAGATGCAGCTCGGTGGACGACGGTGCTGGTGGTGGTGGCATTGAAGCCGCCAAGTTCAAACAAAACCAACAACCCAACAAACCAACAAAACGCCCAGTCGGTGGCAGAACACCATGGTGTAAAACAGACAGCACAAGCATGATGGCCACGCTGTCGTGACGTCAACATCCGAAGCCATGTGAGGTGTATCGTTACGAACTGACTTAACAGTGTAGGTGACAGTTCCTATCTGTCTGTGATGTGTTGGAGCAACATCGCCACATCAGGAGTGTGGGTCATGCCTCTTGGAATAACATCGCGTCCTTTGGCCAACGGTTGCCACGATCTTTTTCACGGAACAAGCTGGGAGTACTTTTGCCCAATCAGACTCCAGAACGAGCCACCATCACACTCTGGTTCCTTTATATCATTGTCTGATTCATGCATTTGGCTCTATATCAGTATGTTAATTCATCAATGACGTACTAAACCTTGCGAATATTGTTTCTTCAGAAAAGCGATCTAAACTTTGATCTGATAGTACTCTTCAGCAACTCTATAAACGAATATGGCTTTCTTCAATGTACTAACTCGCTCTACCACAAGTCCACTGCCTCACCAACAGCAACTGGCACTATCTATTGCGCATTCACTCAGCTGCCGTCTAAACTGCCCACGCACCAGCGCCTTACGGTAAGACCCGACCACTTCCCAACTCGCCAACAAAAGCTTCGCGTACCGCGCGTTAGTCTGCGTCCGTGAGCTCGTGTCGTCGCCAACAAAACCAACACATCTTACACATATCCATACAGCCATGTCGTCGTCGTCCGCGCATCTGCAGCAGTCGCTCGGCGAAGCGGAGGTGTTCGACCTCGTATGTGACTACCTGCGCACGCGCCAGTTCTTCGAAGCCGAGCGAACGCTGCGCACGGAGCGCGAGCGCGCCGCCGAAGAAGAGGCCGCGGCCGCCGCCGCTGCGTCTAAAAACGCCAACAAAACCGTCCACAAGAGCGCCAACAACAACCACGACACCAGCAGCGACGACGGCTCGCTGAGCTCGCGCCTCGAGTTCCTGCTCGAGCGCAGCTACGTGACGCAGCTCGTGTCTGGTGACGGCGATGCCGAGCCCGAGAAAATCTTCGTGCCTCGCCACGAGCTCGAGTCGGATGCCGCCAACAAAAAGCCCACGCGCACGAATTTAGACGGCAACGAAACGTTGGCAATCGCCAACGAATCCACCGACTCCGCCGACGAATCCAACGCCAACGAATCCGACGAACTGAGCCTCAGCACGCGGCTCGTGTCCTTCGAGGCCTGCAAGGACGACCCGCACGGCTCGTCGGTCATGCCCATCTATCAGACCTCGACCTTCGCGCAGCCGTCGGCCACGCACTTCGGCGCGTACGACTACACGCGCTCTGGAAACCCCACGCGCGCGGCGTTGGAACGCCAACTCGCCGAGTTGGAAGGCGGCCACAAGGGCTTTGCCTTCACCAGCGGCATGGCCGCACTCTCCGCCGTCTCGCGACTCGCGCAGGCCGGCGACGAAATCGTACTTAGCGACGACTCGTACGGTGGCACCTACCGTCTTCTCAGCAAGGTCGCGGCCAAGCACGGCGTCACGGTCAAGTACTGTGATCTCTCCGGTGCGGACGGTCCTAAGAACCTGCTGAATGTGCTGACCAACAAGACCAAGCTGGTCATGATGGAGTCGCCGACCAACCCCATGCAGCGGATCTGTGACATCAAGGCGCTCGCTGAGGCCGCCCACACTGTCGGCGCCTTGCTGTCGATCGACAACACCATGATGAGCCCCGTGCTGCAGAACCCTTTGAAGTTGGGGGCCGACATCGTCGTCCACAGCGCCACCAAGTTCATCTGCGGCCACAGCGACACCATGTCGGGCATCGTGATCGCCAAGGACCCGGAGCTCTGCAAGGAACTGTACTTTTTCCAGAACGCCGAAGGCACGGGCCTCGCGCCGTTCGACTGCTGGCTGCTGCTGCGAGGCGTCAAGACCATGAGTCTGCGTGTGCTCACGGCGCAGACCAACGCCGAGCAGGTCGCGAGCTTCCTCAACGACCACCCGAGCGTGACCCACGTGTACTACAGCGCACTGCTGCGTCAGGGCTCGGCAGAGCGTCGCATCCACGAGTCGCAGGCCGCTGGCGCCGGGTCCGTCGTGTGCTTCCGACCCGGAACGCTCGCGCTCGCGCAGCACATCGTGTCGACCACCAAGCTGTTCAAGATCACGGTGAGCTTCGGCTCGGTCAACTCGCTCATCTCGCTGCCGGGGGCCATGTCCCACGCCAGTATCCCAGAGGAAGTCCGCAAGGCGCGTGCGTTCCCAGAGGACCTCGTGCGGCTGTCGATCGGCATTGAGGACGCCAAGGACCTCATCAAGGATCTCTCGGCGGCCTTCCAGAGCTACGTGCCGGCCGACGACGCCAGCGAGACCAAGGCTGCGGCCCACTAGGGGGGTTGCAGACGCAACCCAAACACACTTGTCACATTAGGAAGGAAGGTGGAGGAGGAGCTACGCGCCTGAGTGGCTTCGGTGGTTCTTGGAAGATCTGTTCATCGGGACTGGCGACTCTCTGACGGCACTCGGGTTTCCGGAGTCGAGTCGGTGCATGGAGTCCGCAGTCGATCGATTATATCGAATCGACTGGTGTTTCTTAGCTCTCCGCACGGGACGGATCTCTCGCTTTAACAACGAGAGCCGTCTTTCGTGCGCAGGCGGAAGGTGGTGGGGATGAACAGACGCCACGGAAGCGGGAGGAAGGGCGGGCGGAATGGAGGAAATGTAATAGAGTTTGTGCGTGTGGATCGAACGTCGACCACCAGACTTTGCCTTGCACTCGACTCGCCAGTGTTGTTGTTGATTGTTGTGGTTGGATGGATGGATGGATGGGTGCGGATCGCATTTCTGACGCCATGGCTGCGACGTGGGTGAGTGAGTGGGTTCGTCGTGGCTGCTTGCGTGGCTTCAGCAGGCCAGTAGGCCAGTGGCTTTCTTCGTCCGGTAAATCCAACGCCACGCCATTGCATTGACTTATTGGCATCTCTTCAAACTCGGGGGCAACTTGCTGCTCCGTCCCATGACTCTCACGCACACGCTGCTTCAACGTCGAGATAGTACGTTGTCGATCTCCGGCCGCCGCTTGCAGCCGACTTGGACGGACGTGCGTCGGAGCCCAAATTAGAGAAGCGAGCTCTTGATTTACTTTGGACATCAGTTCCATCCGTCCCACGCCCGCCTATTCTCGCGCACTCCCATGCATAAGAAGTCTGTGGCCGCTTCCTCATCTGGGCTGCTGCCCGTTGATATCGCAGCTCTGGTTGCTGCGTGGGCTTCTTGCTGCCTCATCTGACCTGACCGTTTGTTTGGCTCGGGCCTTGGCCGGAGCTGTAGACTCACACCCTCATACCGCGTTTCCCACCTTCTACAAGCTCGTCGAGCGACGGGCTGCCGCTAGATGACGGCCGAGTACACCACGTGGCCTTCCACGTCTGGAGTCGCGACCTCCGTTGCCTCCGCACAATCACATCACTCTCAAATGCCTCCTGCGCCTCTTAACGTTTCCGTGCGTGGTCCAACCGCAGCCACCGGCGCTTCACCACTACTCGCGATGCCTCCACCGCTGACGGTGAGCCGCAAGCGAAGCCAAAGCCACAACCAACTCTTCAGCCCCAAGCAGCAAGAGCAACCGCACCACACGAAAACCAAGCTCTCGCCACTGAAACTTGAGACCATGACGCCAGCACTCGTGCATGGCTCGGGCCACTCAACACAGGAGCTCAACCTGCAACCACACTCATTGACTGCGCCATTCCCCGGGGTTTCAACAGCGGCGGTATTGTCAACTCAGCTGTCAGCGCCTGGGGCTTCCTCTCGAACTGGAACGACTCCTCCACGTCCACCGCTGAATCGCACGCGACGAGGCTCGCTGATCTTGACCGCGACCATGAAAGCCATGCTGACTCCGTTCGGAGTCTCATCGCCTGCAGACGACTCACCAGGCACGGGCAATGGACGCCGCCTGTGGGCCCCACGCGACCGCACGAAAAGCAACCAGGACTCGGACGACAGCGATGACTCGGATGAGGACGACGACCACGTCGACGCACTACACTTGGAACTCACGTCTCCGCGTGACAACAACCAACGAGAGGACGGAGGACAGTCATCAGCTTCTTCCAACCGCAAGTCGCCGCCTCCGCCGTACTTCCGACTCTCAACGTTCCTGCTCGAAGACCACGACAACATCACCACGACGCCGCCATCGTCGTCACCTTCGTCTCCATCCCCTCAATCCGCCGGCGCGTCGTCTTCGCTCACGAGTCCGCGACGCAACACGGCCACGACGCCTTGCAAGGCCACGCAGATCGACTCGATCTTCCTCGAGATCTGGCAGACGGAGAAATCGTACGTGGCCGCCTTGCGAGGCCTTGTCAAGCAGTTCTTCGAGCCGCTGCAGGTCTTCGCCAAGCAGAACGACATCGCATTGGGCGCCATGGGCGCTCTCCACCACTCCACGTCCACGATTCTCAGTATCCACGAAGAGCTTCTGCGCCAACTCGAGTCGCTGCAGAAGCAACCACTGGCCTCTGTGACCGAGGAGACCGAAACGACTCGCATAGCCAAGCGAGATCCTTTTGGGGTCGGATTCACGGGCACTCTCGCGCGTTTACACCAACTCTCCAAGGCGTTTCTCTCCACCATCGAGTACATGAAAGTGTACGCGTTCTACTGCGGCTCGTACTTGTCTGCCAAGCAAGAGCTCGAGCGACTGCAGCGCCAGTACCCTCGGCTGGCCGAATTCACAGCGCAATTGAACGAGTGTGCTCTTCGAGGCAGCCAGTCAGATGACGAAGGTGCCTGTGATCCTCAGCAGCCAGTGGTGCCCCCACTGGATATCAACTCGACGCTGATCAAGCCCGTGCAGCGCATCTGCAGGTACCCGCTACTCTTCAAGAGCTTGCTCAGCAATGCGACAGGGCCTGAAGAAACGCTGGTCTTGCAGCAGTCGCTCCAGAAGATCGAGGCCATGTCAACGTACGTGAATGAGAAGGTGCGCGAGTCGCAGAACAACGCGCGTCTCTACCAGCTCCATCAGATGCTGCACCCATCGAGCCACTTGGAACTGCTGCAGCCATCGCGCACGCTGCTCTACGAGGCGTGGGGCAACGTCACCAGCCTGGACGCTCCTCGTTGGCCGGCCAAACTACTCAAACACTTCCGCCGTCGACGCAGCGGACGATGCAAGCGCCGACGCTCATCACTGCAGGCGTTGCAAGCGCATCAGAACCCGCGTGACGACTGGCTACGACTGTCGCTGTTTGGTGATGATCGACGCACGTCCGCGACGGTCACCGCGAGAAGCGTCAAGTCTCAGATATCGGCAGGAAGTGGTGGCGCAGGCGATGGCTCGAACCGACACACGTCGTTTTCAAACGTCTCGCAGGCAAACGCTCCATTGGCGGCACGACTCCAGAGATGCAGAAGCAGCGGTGGCGAGCGAGCACGGCTCATCTTGCTGTCGGATATGCTGCTCATGGCCAAACTGCGCGACCAGCAGCTCAAGATCCGTCGGCAGATCTGCTTGTCGTGTGCTGTAATCCATGATGAAGATGACAATATTGCGGCTGCTGCTGCTGCTGCCGCGCAAGCACCCGCCTCCGATGGAGGATCTGGTGAGGATGGTGCGAGCGAAGAGCAGGAACTGCTTCCGCCGTATTCAGCAGCAGCGGCTGCTGCTGTGTCTGCACTGGAAGACGCGCAGAAGAGCGAGTCGTTCACGCTGGAAGTATCGAAAGTCGGACGCTGCGCGTGCCATCAGCTCACCCCACTGACGCTGCGACGCTCGCCACGACTCAGCTCCCTGTCTACGTTCCTCACCGGTAGACGCAGTTCGATCTCCTTCGCCTCATCCTCCGCCATCGCTAGTGATATCTTTCTGGCGATGCATCGCCACGATTCGCACGCTGAAGCAGCAAGTCCCGAAACACTCGCTCGCTCGCCTTCACTGTCCAGCCGCTTGTTCAACAGTCGTACCAGCAAATCCGGCTCGCGATTCCGGTATCTAGAGCAACTCGCTGGGATCCGCTCCGTGAAGCGCTACCGAGTCACGTGCAACAGCGTCCAGGAGAAGACCAAGTTCTTGAAGGCGTTGCGGGATGCGATGGCGCGCTCAGCACGTCTTGTGTCGCTGGGAAGTGGAGGCACGTCAGCGAGCGGAATCCACGAACAGTCCGTCGTCACTGGCGCAGCTAGAGCGACCTCCTGTGCGTCCTCGGCCTCTTCATCGACTTCTACGAGAGCGAAAGCCGTGGCACTTGCCGTGAATCTGCCAGCAAGAATTTGGCGCTCGATTCGATCTGCCAGCGAAGCCACAGGCTGCGGAGGTGGACGACTGAATGGAGGAGTTATCACAACACAGGCTACAAACTGCAACGTCATCATCACGCATCCCGCTCCACCGCGGCGCCGACGAAGCTCGCTTGCGTCGGTCCACAACATCCGCGCCGCCAGCGAAGCCGATCTCTTGCACCTTGACGCTGATAACGAAGCATCTACCGACGCTGCCAAGACCACGGAAGGCACGCCAGGTCCTGATTGCTCTTTGCTCTTGTAGATCACAGTAGCTATACACTTCACGATTGCTTGAACGTAATGCCATGACGATCACAAAACCGAACCAGCTCTGTCTTCGCGCACTTGATTCGAGCTTCTTGGCGCACGTACTCGAGAAACTGTTGAAGATCGAGTGGTTGAAGCAATAGCACTGCTTCATACAACGTTGCGTTGGCTTTCAACGCGTTGAGTAGCTTGGTCTCCAATGACTCGGCTTCAGATGTAGATGCGGTTCGTGAAGCCTGATTGCTGTCGGGTGTGGGCGACGTCGATGCTTCCTCTTGGGCTTCAAACCGATGATCGGCACCACGTTCGTCTTCTTGTCCATCGTTTTCGGGGCTGCAAGCTGGGATCTTGCTGAGTTCATCGGGATCTTTCGTCGAATGATCACAGTCATCAGCTGCATCTTCCACGACAACGACGTCTTCCGCCTGCTCCACGAGTGGACTGTTCTCGCCACTTGCGGTTTCCTCATCTTCGTCTGAGGACTGCGCCACGTCTTCGCCACCTTTATTCATCCGAAGTTCTGCTGTTGAGGCAGTAGCTGTAGAGCCCACATCGTCGTCACTGCGTTGGCTTTCAAACTCAACGCCTTCGTCGTCTTCGTCATCGCTATCCATGAGCTCCACAATCTCGATATCTTTGCCAGCGGCCTCATCATCTTGATCGTTCGGTGCCTCTGGAAAAATCTTCCTTTCACCTTCTTCAATGAGACGAATCATCTCTTGCTCGAAGAACGCACACGCCAACTCTTCATCATCTTCACCACTGCCCGCAGCGGCACCTTCTTGAGCGGATGACAAACCGTCTTGATCTTCTGCGCTCGCCTCATCACCGGCGTGATCTTCCTCTTGCATTGCTTTCTCCAGCTGCCGTTCGACCCGAGCCTGCCGGAGTTCCTCCAGGGCGCTTTTTAGATCGTCCACACTCTGCGTCTTCAAGAACGCCAGGTTCTGCTCCCACTCGGGAAACACGCGCTTGACCACGGCTGGCACTACAATATCCGCAACCTTTGAGGGCTGCACAGCAGCCTGTGCATCGTCAGCGTCTCCGATTGCGCTCGTGGTCCCACCAGCAGTCTCCTCTGCCCGTGCCAGCAACTCTCTCGTCAACTGGTTCGTAAACATCTCCGTCTCGTTCTCCCACGACTGTTGCGACGCGCGCACCCACATCGCCATGTAGTCTGTTCCATCAGCGGCGGCCTTCTTCGCCTGCTCTCCGCGATATAACTCCAGCAGCCCCACAATGGATGCTCGTGGACTTGCGATACAGACTCGATCTGGTGACCGTAATCGACGTGGCTCTGGAAACAGCACGCGCAATGCGTAGGTCAGATCCAGCAGCGCCTTCGCCTCCTCCGGACTGCGTACGTCTCCCGTGTGGACCTTGCGTTTGACCTTTTCCAGCCGCTCCAGCTTTTTGATCAGCGTCAGCCGCTTCTTCTGCAGCTTGGCCAGTTGCGCGTCGACCTGCGCGAGCTCGCTGGACACCAGCGCCATGTCCATCTCCACTTGCTGCTCTTTGCCCACGAGCGACTTGGACAGCGCCAGCGCCACCGCCAGCTCTTCGTCCTGCGGCTGCGTAGTCAGCGTCGTCTGCTGACGCTTGCGCTTCTTGCCCTTCGCAGCAGTTGCTGTTGCCGTCGATCCTCCTCCTCCTGCTGTAACTCTAACGGCAGTCGACGGTCGACTCGTTATTGCCGTCGCGCCGTTGGCCTTGTCCAGACACGCGTTAACGTGGAGCTGCTGCTCCAACACGCTCCACGCGCTCAGCTCCTGTCCGCAGACCATACAAACGCTCAGTAGTCGAGACGCAGACGCCACCGGCGCTCGACGAGGCTCCTCGAACGCGTCGTCGTCTCCCTGTGCCTCCTTGGCCACCACCACACGCACAGCTTCCTCCACACAGCCCTCCACTGCTGCTTCAGTAGCCTCCGCCTGTGTCTTGCTATCAGCCTTCACGCGTGAAGGCTCGGGCTCTTCCGTCGGCTCGCTCTTGACCGCCTCTGTGGCTTCCTGGCTTCCTCCCTGCACCGCCAGCGGACAGCGCGTGCTGCCTCTGGTCACGCGCACGGCGCTGCGTCCGAACAGCAGCAGATCCTGGTGCTTCACTTCGTATTCCACGCGCTTCTCCGCCGTCTCGCCGTTGATCTTGGTGCCGTTGGTGCTCTTGTCGTCGCGCAGCATGAGTTTCCACGCCGTGGCGTCCACGTGGACCACACGAAGCTCTGCGTGGAAACCCGACACCTCCAGGTCTTTCTTCAGTCGTAGCCAGCACTGCGCGTGGCGTCCGATACGCAGCAGCGTCGTGGTTTCCGCGGCATCACGAACGGAAAATTCGGCGCGTTCGCCGGCGTGCGGGCCGCGCGTGACCTCCCACACGAAGCAGCAGCCGCACATAAACACATCATTCGACGCAGCGCACGCAGGCGCATCGTCGGATGCTCGTTGGGAGGCCGTGGGGATGCTGGGGGCGTCGGGAATGCGGTCTACTTCCACGTCGTCGACGTCCATTTCCGTCGTCATCTCATGGGTCTTTCTTTCTGCTGGGCAAAAGCAAACTCCAACAGAGGAAAAGTTGGCGCCAACAAAGCAAAGCCAACGAAACCTCTGCTATCCGATATTCCTATGACCTTTCTTTATGCATATATGTAGCCATTTGGTTTTTTTGCAGCCTTTCTGGTTGCGGTATTTTTCGCTCGACCATTTGTGTTCAGCACTAAGAAGACCTGGACGACTCGTAGAATGAGAGCTGGTCTTCACGAGCGCTGATGGCTCACGAAGCGCATCGTCAACAGCGTCAGCACGCGGAAGAGCACCATGTAGCCCATCACCACGCCAAACTTGGACCACACGTCGTCGTCGTCGATGAGAAACACGCGCGTAATGTACTCCTGGATCGTCGTCCCCTGCTCAAACTGCGGCGGCAGATCACCTCGCAGCACGCGGCAGCCCAGCTCGCCTGAGTCCTGATCTCCGTTGTCACACTTGCCGAAGAGCAGCGCGCCAGTGATAGAGAAGATGAACTGCGGCGGCACGATGCGGTTCAGCCAGTCGTACGCCGCGGGCATGGCGGCAGCGGGTGGATTGAAGCCGGCGGTGTTGAAGCCCACAGTGTTGATGACCACGCCGATGGTCATAGTCGCGCCAAGGTCGGGGAAGACAAGCGCGAGGAACTCACCCATGTACGTCTGCAGCAACGCATAGATGGACATGTGGAACCAGTAAAGGAGGAAGCGGCCGACGCCTGTGAAGCCCGCAAGAGGGAAGAACACGCCGCAGAATACCAGACAACTGCCGAAGATGTACGGGATCTCGACCAGCGTCGAACCGACAAAGTACCAGAACGCGTTGTAGGTTTGCGACGCACGCTCGCGGTAGAACGATGCTCGCAGATCCATGGCCATGGGCGACGCGGCTTCAAAGGCGATCACGCCCACGAACACGGAGGTGATGTAACCCATGCCGATACCGGCGTTGATGCCCTTGTATGAGTCCCAGTCGCGACCAGCATACGACAAGCCGAAGACGAGCGCCAGCACAAAGTAGACGAGCGCACGCGTGAGCATGTAGTCGGGTGTGCGCCAGTACGTGCGGAAGAACCGCTGGATGAGATGCGCGGCCTGGGTGGTTTCACTGGCAGCTCGCTTGGACGTGAAGGTCATTGCCGCCACTCCATCGAGCGGCCGAGTAATTCCCCCGTTAGTCAGCCCTGCGTCCAGCTCCGCCTTCTTCGAACTCAGGTGGAAGACCTCAGCAAAGTCAACCGCTGGTGCTGAGTCCACAGCGGACTCGCTGTCTGAGCCCACGCCCACACCAGCTCCGATGACCTCGAGCATCCACGTCGCTGGGTTGTAGTCGTCAGCTGGCATCGATTTGACACCGTCAACTGCCTCAAAGTACTCGACGACGCCACGTCCACGAGTGCCGAGATCGCCGAAGTACACCGTCTTTCCACCGCGTTGCAGCAACAGGAGACGATCGAAGACCTGGAACACCTCGAACGACGGCTGGTGGATCGTGCACACGATCGTGCGACCTGAGTCAGCGACCTTCCGGACGCCGTCCATGATCATCTTGGCCGCGCGGGCGTCCAGACCACTGGTTGGCTCGTCCAGGAACAGCAGACTCGGCTGCGCGGCCAGCTCCACACCGATAGTGAGACGCTTGAGCTGCTCGACGGAGGCGCCACGCACGATACGGTCTGCGAGTGGCCGCATATCCAGCAGATCCAGACACTCTTCCACCGACTCGTGCTTGTGGGCGGCTGGAACGGACGCATCCTGGCGCAAGAACGCACTGAATGTGAGCGCCTCACGGAACGTCGACGCGTCGGCGTGGATGTCCATCTGCTCGCAGTACGCCGTGCACCGCCGAATGGCGACGTCGCTTGCTTCGTGGCCGTTGAGGTAGATCTTGCCGGAGATCGTACCACTCGCCTTGCTCTTGCGACCTGCGAGCACGTCCATGAGCGTCGTCTTGCCTGCGCCGGAACTGCCCATGAGCGCAGTGATCGTTCCTGGAACTGCGAACCCGCTGATGCCTTTGAGCAACGTAAGCTGGTGCTTGGGATCCGCTGGGCTCGGCACCGAGTAGTAGAGGTCCTGGAAGGCGAGCGTGACCGGCGTGAAGTGGCGCACGTGCAGACCAGTGGTCGACTGGATCGGAATCACTGCTGTCGTAGCGCCTTCGTCGTGACGCGGACTCTTCACGAGCTGGTAGGAGTCCTTGTCTGTGGTCGCACTCTGGTCTGTTAGCGATGAAGACACTTGGCCGTGGCCACTCTCCTCCTCGTCGTAGTGGACGTGCTCAAGCACGATGACCGACAGGCCCATAAACACCAAGTACACGCCCGCCATGAACGCAATGCCCAACCAGATCCACGCGGGGTCGTTCTGTACGTTGAACACGGACAACGCATAGTCGCCCATGCGCTCCACGCCGTACTTGGAGCAGTACTCGACGCCCTTGTACTCGCACACATCGAACTCGGTGGCCGTGTACTGGTTCACAACGACACTGCGGAGACACCACGACATGGGACTCATCCAGTAGGCCCAGATGAAGTAGTCGGGGATCAGGTCTCGCGGGATCATGAAGCCGGCAAACAGCATGAACAGCAACAGCGACATGAGGTTGAACGGCTCAGCAGCGTGAAGGTTCGGCGTCGCGGCGGCCAAAAAGAAGAACCACGCGTTGAAGGCGAAGTTGGCGAGCAGCAACAGCAGCTCATACACGAAAAACTGCGACGCGCTCGCAACAAACCCGCACAGCCAGTAGACCACCGAGCCGAAGATGATTGTCTGCATGATCATCATGGGCATTTGGCCGATCGACGAGGCCACCACGAAGGCCGAAGTGCGGTAGAGAGACGCCTCACGTTGCTTGTAAAAGACTTTTCTGGCTGCTTGGAACGCTGGGATGAGACTCGACTGCTCGAGCGCGAGAAACTGCACGCTGGCAAACAGGATTCCCATCGTGAGCTGCACGTTTGTCTCGTCCAGTTGGTAGAAGAGCGTGGCGTGGAGCAGACTGGCGATCACGAGCGTCGCGAGGCGAGCTTGGAGGCCGACGCGGTTACGGACAGTGACGAGTAGATCTCGTCGGACCAGGAGGCTGACGTCATGCCAGAACGACCGGTGGAACATCGGCACGGTCTCGACCCACTGAACTGCACTGTCGTTCAGCGCAGGATCCACCGGAGCATGAACTCGGCTCATCGTCGCGTGGTGGAGATCCGACTTCTGGAAGATATCGTCAAACTCATCCGCCGTTCGAGGCGCATGACCCACACGACTGTGAACTTCGTACGGTGCCTGCTGGTGGGTCGCGAGATCCAGTAGAAAGTCCGCGACGTCTCTCTGTGGCGGACAGCGCAGTCCCAGCTGGTCAAAGTACTCCACCACGCCATTGCAGGGGCCGTGGTAGAGCACGTGGCCAGCGTTCAGCAGCATCACGCTGTCAAACAGCGCCAGCACTTCGGGTGCTGGCTGCAATAACGCCATGACCACAGTCTTGCGCTGCATGGTGGCGAGTCGACGGTACTGCGTGACGATGTCCAGCGTCGCGGCGCTGTCCAGTCCCGTGCTGATCTCGTCCAGACACGACACCAGGCGACTCGCGTCGGCGTCCATCTCCGCCAGCGTCACGCGCTTGCGCTCTCCGCCTGACACGCCACGCACCATCGCGTCGCCGACGACTGTATCGTGGCAGTGGCCGAGTCCCAGGCGGTTCATGGCCGCGTCCACGCCGGTATGGGAACCACTAGGAGAAGCACAGGCCTGGGCAAACGCGATGGTTTCCTGGACCGTGAGTGTGGGGAAATGGCAGTCACGCTGGGGCACGTAGCTCACGAGTTGAGACAGCCGTCCAGTTAACAAATCCTGGTCCAGGCCGTTGTACGAGACGTGGCCGTCCACGTGGAGTGTGGTCTTGGTCTGCAGGCGTCCGCTGATGAGCTTGAGTAATGAAGACTTGCCGGAGCCTGGTTGGCCCAGTACGAGCGTCATTGTACCAGGCGCGAAGACACCGGAGACGTCGTGGAGGAGCACACAGCGAGTCGCAGAGCAGGAGGAGGAGGAGGAGGAGGAGCGCTTGGGCAGCAGACCACGCACGGCGCCCTTGAGGGCGTTGCCGATGGTGGGAAGCTCCGCCGCCGTAGAGGAGGAGGAGGAGGACGAGGACGAGGAGACGTGGGGGGACGGCGCCGTCAGCGTCACGCGCTTGAGGCGCACCTCCATGTTGGCTGGAGGAGGGGAGGAGGGAGGAGGGGAGCGGAGCGGAGGCACACAAGGAGAGGATGCTGGGCTGCGCGTTAGACGGCGACTTGTGGAATGCGTCTCCAGATCGCTCGCTTAGTCGCCTCCATGTCGTCGCCGTCCACGATCGGGGTTTTGTGAGTGAGTCCTCATGGTTCGGGTGGACTAACGTACCAACGCATCAACTGTCAGAGGTGTGATGCCGCCAAATTATACGTTATGAGAGGATGATTCGTCGGCAGAATGTGTGACAGAACCTCTGTTGGAGGATACGGACGGTTGTATATAACTGTGATATAGAATACATGTACCGGTACTGTCAGACAACTGCCAGATGATACCGGTGACAAGTCCAGTGTAGACATTTTGTCAAACCCCCTAATACCAGTAATGCAGATTTGAAAGCCATCAGATAGAAAGTGGCAATGGCGTATTTTTAGTGGGGTTTCATTTCATGCAAATCAACAATCAAATGCAATGCAAACACATCACGCTCTTGCGTCATACCAGTGGACGAGCGAGGCTGCTATGTGACGACAACTGCGGCGACTGCGGCGCCAACACTAGCGACGGTGCTGAAAAGCACCTTAGGAGACGCCCGGTTTGTCGACTTGGAGGACTGCTCAGCCCTTAGTTCCAGCCGCCACGAGTCGGCGTTGGGGTCTTCGCTGGAGCTCCGGTCGGTGCTGGCGTTGGCTTCTGGAAGATCGGAGGCTGGGTTGGCGCTGGCGTTGGCTTCTGGGCAATCGGTGGCTGCGTTGGCGTTGGCGTTGGCGCTGGTGTTGGCGCAGGCGTTGGCGCAGGCGTTGGCGCAGGCGTTGGCGCAGGCGTTGGAGGTGG
>JAADWY010000172.1:0-49800 GCA_023336355.1 Pythium dissotocum | reverse complement strand
CTGGCTCAAGTCGGCCAGAACCACAGTCATCCAGAGTGCTGGCGTCACGTCCGCGCAAGTGTTCGAGAATGCGGCGCCGAGTTGCTCTGGCACGGAGAACGACGTCGACTACGTGGGCAACGATGTGGCCAATGCCCCAGCGGGTGACGCGTCACAGTGCTGCTCGCTGTGCAGTGCCAACTACGCTTGCAAGGCCTGGACGTGGTCCAACTACAACGGTGGCTCGTGCTGGCTCAAGTCGGCGAAGGGCCAGACCGCGTACAAGGCTGGTGTCAAGTCGGCCATGGTCATCTAGGTACGCGTGATCGGGGCGACAGATCTAGTGAGATCGTGGACACAGCATTACATTTGCATTCTTCAGTTCGAATACATGTTTTTCTCTTCGATGATCGGTGTAAGCGGTTAGTCAACGCGTTTTGTACGTACTTCGAAGTGGAGAGCGGAGGATTGATGCTTGTGGAGCAATTCGCTGCAACTAATTGGGACTTCCTTTGTCCATTCAGTTGGCAAGTCAACTGAAAAATCTAGAACGAAGGTGAGGAACTCGGTGGAAGGGGCCCGTGTCTGTCTCGCCATGCATTTGCAATGGAATTAGTGTGTGGCGGCTAAATACTTTGGGTCCTGGCATATTGTCTCATCTCGTGTCGTCTCACCGCACTGGCGAGCCGCGCGACGGCCGGAAATCCAGCACGATCAAGTGCATCTTCTTGAAGTCTTTCCGCACTGTGACCTTGCCAGAGACGTGGCGCGCAAACTTCTCATCGTCGAAGTTCGTTGGCACTTTGAGCACGACACACTGCGCGTGGCCCTTGAGCCGCTCGCAAATCTCGTACAGCGGCTTGTCGCCCAGAAACAGATCGACCTTGTCTTGCTCCTTGTACTCAGGCCCGCCCCATGGCGGGTCCACAAACACCACGTCTTGGTCGTACTCGTACATCACATCCAGATAGCTCGCACACCGACACGTCACGTTGCTCTTGTGTAACACGCGCAGGTTGTTTTCCAGCATCGACACGCGGGTCCGGTCATACTCCACCGCGTACACGTGCTTGAAAAAGTCGCAGAATGACAGCACGTTGCCGCCCACACACGCCGTCGCGTCCGTGATCACGAGCGGGAACTTGCGCTGCGCGACGTAGAGCTGCGTCTCGCCGTCGTCTCCGTACCGGTCGCTTCCTTCTAAGTCGTTTTTACACGCAGGAAACAGCTCAATGATCGCGTGGGAGATCTTCCTCGCCATCTCAAAGTCTGTCACACTGTACGCCGCCACGTCGTCGATCTGCAGCATGCTGCGGGTCTCGAAATCCAAGTTGCGGAAGAAGAAATCGCGCTTGTCGCCGCACTTTTTTGCCTTTTCGTTGCCCCCACTCGGAGTCGCGCCGCTCGTTGACGAGTGCACGAGGATATTGGTGTCGCCTGTCGCCTCGTCGATGATACACGTCAGGTTCCGCCTGCTACTGTTGTTGCTGTTGCCCGTCGGACTGCGTACGCGGCTGCCGTTCGACTGCGTCGTCGACTGGGACGTCGCGTCACTCTGCGCTCGCCGCAGCGGCATCGACGCCGGAGGGTCTCCGATATTTGCGTTACTACTACTGCTGTTGTCGGTCTTCCCCGACGCTCTCGACGCGCGCGTGGCGTTACGGTGGTGTCCTGGCTGCTCCTTCACGCCTTCGACTGTCTGCCACGACTCCATGAGCTTCTGCAGGCTGCTCGCACGCTCTAACGCCGCTGCGGCGTCCGGCGACGACGACTTGGACCGACCGAGATTCGGATGCCGAGGCGGCGGAAGCGTCGCCATGCCCATCGCCATCGTCTGAGGAGGAGATCCCCACGCTGCAGCAGTCGCTGCAAGCGCCGCCGATGCAGGTGGTGACGTCGCCTGGTTCTGGTTCTGGCTCGCTGCATTCCCATTGTAGTAACTGCGTTCGCGGGCCTTCTTGTCCATCGTCACGGCCGCCGACAACGCGTCCGCTCTTGCATTGGGTCTCGCCACAGGCGACTCCTTCTCGTCCTTTTCCTTGTCCTTAGTTGCCGCAGTGTCCTGTGCCGACTGCGTGCGTCGCAACTCACGCGCTGTGGTTCCTGTTGCCGTCGTCCCAGTAGAACCACTACTCAATCCGTTTCCAGTGCCATTGCCATTGGCACTGCGCCGTGCATTCGCAGTTGATGCTGCTGCTGCTGCCACGGGCGCCACCACAGGCGAGCCACTCATACTGGCGCTTGTAGTGGTGCTATTGCTGCCGCCTTTCTTGCGTCTGTGGTTGTCCACACTCACCCAGCCGCCGCCTTCTCCACTGGAAGAATCAGGAGAACCTCCTGGGATGGGGATGGCGATGGGAGCCGTGGGCGTCGTGGGCCGCGCGTGGGTGCGCGCGTGCTGCACGGCCGAGCGCGTCATCGTGGCGGGGCGTCCGCCTGTGACAACGCGGGGCGGGGGCAGCGACATCCACGTAGTACGTAGCAAGTCGCGTCGCGCGTGGACACACGCTCGCAATACTGTATGGGGATTTGTATGGGGCTGCTGCGAATGAATGGAATGGAATGCGGCTCACAGTCAGTCCAAGACACCCCACCACGCCCCTACAGATCACGGTAAAAACCGGTTTTTCAAGACGGTATTTGAAGATGGACCTGTGATAATAAGTGGGTTCATGTATGTGGATACAGAGGCAAGCCAGTACACCTGATCAAACGAGGGACTTTTGAGGGATTGTGTACCCATTTGAGACAAAGGCGGGTGTGTGGGTTCACGGAGGAGCTGCTCGCTGTTGCGCGCGTTGCATGGTGAGGAACCGCTTCTCAGTGGGAATGAGGTCCGTACGGAAGAGCAGGGTCTTGACCACGTCGACGTAGCCTAAGTGTGAAGCGTAGACAGCGGCGGTGGCCTCGATCGTCGTGGTTTCATCGCTTCCTTCTTTCGTCGTCGATGGAACTGAGACCGTCGTCGAGGCATTCGCGTCGCCGTCGCCGTCTTCGATGAACTCGACGACGTCCATGAACACAACAAGGTCTCCTTTGCTATGCTTGACCGCATAGTGGAAGGGGAATGCGATCAACTCGTCGTTGCCAACGTCCTCCTCCTCTGTAGTTGGGTCGTCGGACAGCTGGCCGTCATCTTCCTCACCGACAGCCAACTGAGACAGATCGTCCGTCAATTGATTGATAGCTTCGACTTGGCTGGGGTCTTCCTCTGGTTTGTCTTCATCTTCCACCGCTGTGAGTTCGGAGAGGATCGCGTCGCGAAGGAGACCGGCAAGCTCCGACGCAACTATCCCAGCCTGATCCAAGCATGCCTGCATGCCGTCTCGCACGACCAGCTCCGTGGATGAAGGATCCTCCACGAACGAAGATACTTCGTCTCCGCTCAACGCAAATGCAGCGAGGAGAACATTCTGAGGGCTGCTCAGGTCGAACACGCTTCCGAAAACATCGCCGGCGTCACCCGTCGCGTCACCGTCGAGCCCGACAGCCCCAAGCACCGCCGTGAATAGTGACAACGCTTCACCAACAGCAGCGCCGTCTCCTCCACCGCCTAGGATAGCGTCGCGGAGCTGCTTGTACTCGGAGTGGAGCAGCTTCACGTGGTGTTCCATGTAGCTAACGCGTGAATCCAGGTTGAGCACTGACTGCTTGAGCGCCGTCACCCACGACGCACTCTCCATATTCACCTTGACGACCTGCATGTTCCAATACTCGAACTCGGGTTGGCTCAGCAGCTCACGGCGCAGGCATTCACGCAGCGCCAATTTGACAAACAGCGCATCACGGTCGTCCAGCACGAGCTTTTCATTGATCACGCGCGTGAATGCAGTGGTCAGCACGCGCTTCATCTCGGCTCTGTCGTTGCCCAGCGCGGTCAAGCTGAGACTGAAGACAGCTCGGATATCTTGCACGCTAGAGATCGACTGCGCGAGCTCTTCGAGTCCCACCACAGTACGAGGACGAGCCACGAGACGCTCTGTAAACGCTTCAAACTGCCAGCGTTGCGTAGCTTGTAGGAGCAATGCACGGACGACTCCGGCGGGATCACGACGGTCGTCTAGCACGTCCATTGGTCGACGATTCAGTCCGTCCTTGGCGCGAGGGTCCATGTCGCATTCGGTAAGCAGGTAGTGGACGAACTTGGCGTGGCCACAGTACACCGCGACGTGAAGAGAACTGGTGTTCCCGTAGTCTTCGAAGCGAGTCTCATTGAGCAGTCGCAGCCGGTCGCTCTTGTCTGTTGGAGGCCAGGTCGTCAGAAGGACGGACTCGAACAAATCCGGTCGGTTCGAGGAGATCAAAGGCGCCAGTAGCTTCTTCCGCATCGCTTCCAGTGGACCCACCACAGCACCTTTTAGGAACAAGGGAACAGTGTCATCTACCAGCGCACTCTCGACGAAGCTGCGCTTGAGGATCCCTTCCACGGCCTCGACATTCTTGCTCTGTATCGCGTTCTCCATGGACGCAAAGTCCGTGAGCATCTTTTTCATCTCTTCGTCGCGCCGTGGCACGTAGGCCATCGCCGTCTTCCCCGTCATCCCAAGAGCGTTTGGATTGGCTTGTCCTGACTCGAGCAGTGCTCTCACAACCGTCGTCATCCCGCGTTTCACTGCGATCTGAAGCGAAGTGCGACCCAGTCCTTCCTGCTCATTCGCTGTCGCGCCGCGTTCGATCAACAGCAGCGCTGTCTCCGTGCTGCGGTTGTCACACGCGTAGAACAGCGGCGTCTGCTTGTTGCTGCACTTGACATCCATAGCCGCTCCGTTGTCTAGCAGCAGACATGCAATCTCGACGCGGTTCTTGCGCGCAGCTTCCATGAGCGGCGTGACTTTGAACGATCTGCGCACATTCACATCGCATCCCGCGGCGAGCGCAGCACGCACGATGGTGATATCCCCGCTATCGACTCCGTCGATCAGCGCCTTGTTAGCCGCCATATATACTCGTCCTCTTAGTGTCGTGGATGGTTCGTTTGTTGTGTGGAGTGCATACCTATGAACCCAATCCGATGGGCTCATCTAAAAAGTCCAGCATGGACTTAACCGACTGTTTCGGAGAATGTTGCGCGAAGGTGACGCCAACGCGTCACATGTATCCATTCATTTCTGTGACGAGGTCACTACCGACAAGAAAATGGCCTTTCCGCTGAGGATCCGATTTGATAAATTTACCGGTTTCGTCCCGTTCCCGCCACCGCCGAAAGCGCGCGCGCGCGCGAACGACGTGGCACCGAATCCATGCACATTAGTGGCCGTTTGTGCAATGGATATGTGGTGAATATGGTGGGCTGTATTTATATGATATCGGTGGCTTTGGGTGGGGAGATAAATAATAAATGAGGATCTAAGTGCTGTCGAAGGGGGTCGGGATGGAAGATGCGGCCACTAGCAAGGCGTTGCTGACGCACTGGAGTCTTGCAGGATCAGCAGTGGCTGTGTACGCTGACCTGGTCGACTGGGTCTTGTGCTTGACTTGGCTGGAGGGAGTCAAGCAGACTCACAGAATGCGCATCGACGACGCGCGTGGGGCGATGCTGTTTGCGTGCCGCCATGGCTGGAAGTAGAACGCGGTGGGGTCTACGAACAAATGCGTGATGTCCTCCAGTGGGCGGCGCACACGCGCTTGTCTTGCGGGCGCAGGTTCCGGTCGAACTTCGATGACTTGTTTCTTGGGTTTCTTGGTGGCGATCTTGGTCTTCTTGGGCGGCGGCGTTGGGGTCGTCTGGAGCTTGCGCTTGCCGTTGCTTCGCGGCGTAGGCGCTGTCGGGGTTGTTGTTGCTCGGGCAGGCGTGGCTGGTGGTTGATTCGCGACTGGTGTAGTGTTGCTGTTCTCGATTGGTCGTCGCGAGGGGCGTCGCACGACGTGGCCACTGTTCTCCTTGTCTTGCTCGTCCACGTTCTCCACGACTCGCCACGCTGTGGGTCGCGGACGCACGAGGTTGTTCCGCGGCACGCGTCGACACAGCGCGTGCTGTTCATTCTCTTCCTCCACGTCATTAAACACTGTCCACGCTGCCTCTCGCGGGCGCTGTGAGCGGATCAAATCGCTTGGACGCACGGAGCCAAACTGGTTCTCCGCATCGTCGCCAAATAAACTGCGCGCATTCGCTCGGCTGGTTTCTCGTCCCGTCGTTCGTCGGTTCATCTTCTGCGTGTGGATTCTCGTATGCTGTTCTTCTCGTCCTCGTGGTTGTGTTCTTCAGTATCCATACGTCAGCACACCATCACAACACAAGAAGCACAGACACAATCGTTGAATTATCACTTCCTCAGCAAGCAAACGCCAACAAATACGCGGCGCTATCGACCAGCGCCGCAGTAGGAAGCACAGTCGAATGGAAGGGTCGTTACCTGGTGTAGCGTCTTGGTCGTTCTCGTTCTCGTGCGCTGCTGAGGCTCTGGATGTCGCGACTCGCAGAATCTCTGGATACGGTCGATGCCTGGATACTACTGGTCTCGCGCCGCCGCCGTCGTGTGCCTGGATGCCTCGAAACCTCGCGTTCTCGTCTGCCGATGCTGATGTTACAGTATCGCTTGCTGCTTCTGTACAATGGATTCTTCGGCCTGGCTGTCCGGTCCGGTCTTCTGATCCGCTGGATTTTGCTTCGATTGGACGCTTCTTTTCAAACAGAAAGGCAACGTATACTGAAAAAGGCGCCAAAATCCATATACGTTGACTCTAAACCTCGTTCTATTGGCTCAAATTTATAGAAAAACCTCACGCTCGCCTATACGTTCGTAAGTTTCGTGAGTTTCATTTCGTGACCAACGTGTACAAAATATCACCCACATTCGTAAATTACGGCACTTCAAAATGTAACCCAACCAAATGGGGTTACGCGATGGGTATCTTGCAACCTCAGGCTCCGTCATTCCGATGCTGCTGCTGCCAGAACTCCTCGAGCTTGGACAGGATCTCCATCGTGTTCTGCTTGAGGATCTTGCGGATGGCCATGACGATCTCCTTGCCCGTGAACTCGGCGTCCTCCTCGAAGGCGTCCTGGAAGTGGAAGTAAATGTCGTTCATAAACTCCTTCAGCAGCTCACTCAGTGCCGCGTACTCTTGCTGGGTCTTGGCTTCCTGCAACTCGGCCATTTCCTGCTCTTTCGACGCTACGACGTCCTGAAGCTGACGCGTCTCACTGCGAGACTTGTCCAAGAGTTGTTTGAGGTTGGACATCTCGACCCCGGCCGATTGTAGCTGCGCGTGGAGCTCCTTGGCTCGTGAGTCCTGCATCGACTGCACTTGAGCCTTCTCATCCGCCCACTGGGACTGCTGGCTTTGAAGAACACGGACTTGGTTCGCAAGTGAGTCGCGCTCGATCTCGACCTGAGACTTCTGGGACGAAAGTTCACTGAGCTGCTTGTCGACACGGAGCTTCTCGGCCTGGAGGCGTTCAAGCGTTTCCTTGGATTCCTGGTGCACTTGCAGCTGAAGCTGGCGCTGGAACTGGTCGAGCTGCTTGCGAGAGTCTTCCTGGGCAAGAGACTTCTCCTTCGTGACTTGCTCATCCTTGGCTGCCAACTCTTGACGCAAGCGGAAGTTCTCCTCTTGGTACACCAGCATTTGCTCCTGAGTATGCGAGAGCTGCTGCTGGACAGTACGCAGCTCTAGACGGAATTTATCTTGCTGGAGGTGATTGCCATTCTGTAACTTCTCGAGAAGATTGCGATTCTCGAGCTGGAGTGACTCGTGCTGGTTCTGCAGGTCTTCAATGGTTGATTCCATTTGGTCTCTGGCGTCCTGGAGTCGTGCGTTGTGGTCCTGCAGCTGATCACGCTGCGCCAGAGCCTTCTCGAGACTCTTCAACAGCGAAGACGAGGACGACGTCGAGGATGATGCTGAAGACGAGCTACTTCCTAGTGACGACGAGTAGAACCCACCCGAAGAGGCCATAGGCGTGTACTTGGACGTCTTCATGGAGTTCTGCATGTTCAGTAGGCGATCCATCTTCGACTGCAGATCCTGAAGCGACGATTCGACCGAGGTGGATGACCGCTGCAGCCGCATGATGCTGGTCTCCAGTTCAGGTGAGACGCTGATAGTTGATCCATTGGTCTGAGGCGGGCGAGAGGCGTACGCGCTCAGTGATGACGGAGTGCTCGCAGGAATGGAAGTTGGAATCAGCGATGACGAGTTGCTGTACGACGGGATACCAGATCGTCCAGCCGACGGCTGCGATGACGAGAACGAGGACGTGAACGGCGACGGCATGCTCGAGCTTGGTGGTGAGGAAGGGGTTGGTTGCCACGGTGTAAAACCGTTGTTGAGTCCAATTGACGACGACGGCGTGAATGGCGGAACTGTAATCGCCAGCGCATTGCTGTACGTCGGTGCGGCTGGTGGTGCTGGCGACGGTGCCGTTGGTGGCGTAGACGGCTCGCTGTGCTGCTGCTCGAGGCGGCGCTTGCTTTCTTCCAACTTGCGACGCAAATCATCGAGCTCGGACTGCTCTTTCATCAAACTCTCCATTTCTGGTGTTCGATAACTTGACGAGTCGAGAGATGAAGGCGTTGGCGTGAACGAAACTGGGTCTGGAGGCTGGTACGCTGTCGACATCACACGCGTAGTCACTGAATCACGCGACTGCTGAGCAGCCTGAGCCTGTGGTTCTGGAATCGACGATAGTGGTTGCTGCGATTGCCGACGACTCGTCGATCCCCTGTTGTCAGGCGTCATGACGATGCCAGGAAGCGGTACGGGCACCATACCTGCGTTGGAGATCGCATCGTGCAGTGACGGACCCGATGACGACTGGCGACGTAATCCCTTCTCCGGAGACCGTGCGTTGATGCTTGCAATCAGACCGGATCCTCTCGAACTGCCCGCTCGTGAAAGTGCAGCCATGCGGTGCACGAGATCATCATGCGACGAATCATCTTCACCGCCAGCACCAGCAGGAGCCGCGCCCAAAGCGAGCGTCACCTCTTGCTGCTGCTGGGTGATCGATCCGCCCTTGCTCTTCTTCACCTTTACCAGCTCGATATCGCCGATGAACCATTGCTGGGCCGCTGGGAAGACCACCGAGACCAGGCGTCGGCCGTGCTTCTGCATGCCCTGGAGCGCATCTGTCAGCGCCTTGTACAGCGCATCGTTGTTGCTATCGCCCAGCACAACGCGTTTGAGGTCTCCGTCTCGCTCAATGCTCTCGTTCGGGGTCTTTTGCGTGATTTCCAGCGGATTCTTCGTGAAAAACGAGGCATTGGTCGCTGTCAGACCCTGCCAGGACGTCCACGCGAGGCCGACGACGTCTCCAGCACCAACGCCGCCAGTGGAACTCTCTTTCCCCATCTCCAAGTCATCGAACAACGCGATGTGCAAACGCGAGCCGTCACGGTAGCTCGCTGTATCCTGCACGAACGCCTGCGCCTTGGCAAACGCCACTGCGCGGAGGAATGCAGCAGACGCCGCGCCGTCTTTGAATCGCATCGAGTAGTTCTGCTGCGCAGCGTCGTAGAAGTTGACGTAGTGGTTTTGCTGCGGCGTGAACCGCGTGGCTGACGTCACGGCCGTCGTCACGAGCGGCTCCTTGGTCTGCGAATGGTAGAACAACAGCTTGAACTCACTGGCGCTGGACGCGAGCAGCGCACAGCCGACGACAGCGTCGCCCTGCTGCACGTACTGGCCTGCCTTCGTGTCGTACTGGTACAGATACACAGCGCTGGTGTGCACGAGCACGTCCTTGGCGGCGCCATCTTCCGCCATCGTCTTTCTCGGTCTTCTTTTGATTTCTCGGTTTTGTTTTGATGTTGAGCTGTTCGATGTTGGGAACTGAACTCCCCCTCTTCAACCGGTCTATTACCCGCGTTAGTGCATACCAACTTACAGAGGTGTCCAACACCCCAAGGTTCGCGATCTGTGACATGCGCAGGACCTGTCACAAATCCAACCCAACGCCACAAAAATACCGGTATTGTCGCTGCTTCGTCTTTTCCCTCACCATCACCATCGATTAAAACCGGTTAATCACCGGTATATTTGGCTTACCACCGCGATTTGCGATGACGTGTTTGACCTTCCGGTCCAAAAATCGTGTGGCGTCTAGCACACGAACCGCTGACTCTATAGATCTTTCGCCAATTGTACCCCTCCCTCTTCAAGACAGGCGCAAACGGCTCCTCCTTCTCTCTCACCTGCACGGGCGTCGGTGGCACCACTCGTTCAAAACGGACGAAGTCAACGGATCGAAGTACTGCCATGCGCGTCGTGGTGGGGTCCATCAAGCACGCGGCGAATGCCGTGCGTGGCCAGCAGCGCGCTGCATCGACGCACGCGCTGCAGGCCGCGGTCGCGATCAAAGCTGCTCAGGAGCAGCACCGCCTGCTGCTGCCTGTGGCGGCGCTGCTGGGTCTGGGCCTTGGCGCCACGTCGCTCGCGCTCACGCAGAACAGCGAGGCGCGCTGTGAGGCTGCGCCTGCCGCTGCCGCTGCTGCTGCCAGCAACGGCCAGGCCGCCAAGGTGTCGCCTGTCGGACGCGACGTCGCGACCACCGCCATGCTGCGCGAGGTCGTGGCCAAGCTCAACCGCATTGAGAGTGCTGTGGCCAACCCGCACCGCTCGCACGACGGGCTCAACTCGGGTGTGGACGTCGTGCTCGGTGCCCAGTGGGGTGATGAAGGCAAGGGCAAGCTCGTGGATAACCTCTCGCAGACCTACGACGTGATCGCGCGTGTCGCCGGTGGCGCGAACGCCGGCCACACGATCGTCCACGAAGGCAAGAAGTACAAGTTCCACTTGGTGCCGTCGGGCATTCTTAACCAGCAGGCCGTGTGTGTCGTGGGCAACGGTGTCGTCGTGCACCTGCCTGGTCTTCTCAAGGAGCTGGAGGAGCTCAAGCGCATGGGCATCGACTACGAAGGCCGCATCCTCATCTCGGACCGCGCGCACTTGGTGCTCGATCTTCATCAAGAGATCGACGGCCTGAACGAAGAGCGCCGTGGCCGCAACAAGATCGGCACGACCCGCAAGGGTATCGGTCCGGCCTACTCGTCGAAGATGCTGCGCAACGGCGTCCGTGTCGGCGACCTGCGCTACTTCGATGACTTCTGCGACAAGCTCCGTGACCAGGTCAAGTTCTACAAGCAGAACTACCCGGACCTGCAGGTGGACGTCGAGGCCGAGATTGAGTACTACCGCCAGATCAAGGACGGTATCCTCGCGGTCACCGTGGACACGGTCGAGTACCTGAACCAGGCGTACGTCTCGGGCAAGCGCATCCTCGTGGAGGGCGCCAACGCCACGATGCTCGACATTGACTTCGGCACGTACCCGTACGTGACGTCGTCGAACCCGTCGATCGGCAGTGTGTGCACGGGCGGTGGCATCTCGCCAAACCGCCTCAGTGGCATCATCGGTATCGTCAAGGCGTACTGCACGCGTGTCGGCGAAGGCCCGTTCCCAACGGAACTCCACGACGACGTGGGTGAGCACCTTGGCCGTGTCGGCGCCGAGTTCGGTACCACCACGGGCCGTCCTCGCCGCTGCGGCTGGCTCGACATCCCGCAGATGCGCTACTCGACCATGGTCAACGGCTTCACGGAGCTCAACCTGACCAAGCTCGACGTGCTCACGGGTCTCAAGAAGGTCAAGATCGGTGTCGCGTACTGGCACAAGGGCAAGAAACTCGACGGTATGCCGTCGAACCTCCAGGTGCTGGAGGAGTCGGTCGTCGAGTACGAGGAGATGGAAGGCTGGGCCGAGGACATCTCCAAGTGCAAGAAGTTCGAGGAGCTGCCGCTCGCCGCCCAGCAGTACGTGCTGCGGGTCGAGGAGCTGCTGGGCACGCACATCAAGTGGATCGGCGTCGGCCCGGACCGCTTCGATCTCGTGACCCGCGCGCACCCACTGGAGAAGGCCTACTCGGCCTAAGCCTCTTGTGGTAGCGTCAGCCAAGCCCCAGTGAGGAGACAGCAACCATACAAGAACACCCGGATCAAGTGACCACGACGCCCTTGTAGCTCCAGTGGTTTGTAGTCTGAGTGTTCCTTGTGTCTCGAACCCAAAACATGCCAATACATTTTGTAGCTTTTCGAAAACCCCCAGAAAGTTGAAGGTGAGACCGTTGCCTTTCTTTCTCAGCAACATTCGCGCAACATTAGCTTGCCCATCTCTAATCCCCGAACGTTGAATGCACCCAACGATTTGTTGGGTGGACTCCTCAGTGAGGAGCCCACACTCGAGAATGAGCAGCGAGATCATCGCCAGCGTGAGCGCGAACAGCTTGCCGCGGCTGCGCGCTGCGCTGGAGGCCGGCGGCTGCGACGTGAATGGACGCGACAGTACACAGCGCACAGCGCTTCACTATGCGGCCCGCAAAGGCCGCATCCCGCTCATGGAGCTGCTCATCGCGAGCGGCGCCGACGTGAACGCCAGAGCGAGCGCGTCTATAACGCCACTGTGGGAAGCATGCAATGAGAAGCAGGAAAAGGCGGCGCTAATGCTGGTGAAGCACGATGCGAACGCCAATATCATTGGCGGCATCGAAGGCCGCTCGCCGTTCCATCTCGCACTCCGAAGAGGACTCGTGGGTGTGGCCAAGGCCATGCTGGACGCGGGCGTGGCGAACCCAAACGTCCTGAACACGGTGGGCAACCACGACTCGCTGTACTATGTGAACAACGGCTCGTCGTCTCGTGCGCAGAAGGAGGAGTTGCGTGGCTGGGTGGTTCAGTACTCGTCGTTGGCGAACGCCATCAAGTCCGGAAGCACAGCAGCCATTGAGGCAATCGTCAAGCAGGGTTTTGCCACCGACAGCCTACAAGTCGCCCTTGAAACGTACGTGGCTACTGCTCAGGCGGCTCCCCACGTTAACTTGGACGCGTACCGAACACGGCTTCTTGGATCGATGATCCAACTCAACCGACCCGACATCTTCCAAGTGCTGCTGTACATCCACAAGGAAGATGTTGCTGCGCCTGCGAGCGAGCTGCTCGAGAAACTTCGGTTTAGTGACAACACCACAGCTCTCCATGTGAGCGCGCACTACGGTATTGTCGGTATGGTCGAATATCTACTGAACAAGTGTGAAATGGACCCGAGCATCGTCGACGGGCTCGGGCGAGTGCCGATGCAAGTCGTGCTCGACGCGAAGGACTCGACGGGCCAAGTGAGGGCTCTCATCAAGCAAGCCACGCAACGGCGTCAGTTCAGGGCATTCACGCAACGCCTGGGGACCTGTACGGCGCTGTTGGCGGCCTCCAGCACCAGTCAAGACACTGTTGTGGCCAGCCAGGAGCTGGAGGATCTAGCCAAGTCCATCTCCAGTGTCTACGACATCCGTGCGGTGTTCAATGTCGGTGCCACAGTGCTCGCTGAAATCAAGGACGCCTTCAAACGCGTTCTCACACTGGCGTTCACGCAGCTGATCGAGCAGAAGATGGTTATCGGAGACCGTGAAGCGCTGAGTTTCAAGCTGATCCTGCGAGAGTGTGAGCAACGCCGCATTCTGTCTGAAGAAGAGGTCGAGTCCTGGGATCTGCAGGCTGTCAAGGTGAATATGGAGAGCGCTACGTGGGCCCAAGCTCTGAAATCTTCAGTTCTGAACGTGGAATGGCGTGCGAACGACCTTGAACGCCACGCGGCGGCACTCAAGCAGCAGTACAAGCAGCTCCAAGAAGCGGTGGCTGATCTGAAGCAGCGTGGTATGTTTGTCAAAAGTGTGCGAAGTCTGCGAAGCTTGCTGTCTGCCGTTTCGGTGCTACTGTCGGTCGCTGGCGTGAGTGGTGTGAGCGATGTACTAGACACGATGGTGGATCTCTCTAGTCCGTTGGCGGTCATGGCGACAACGTTTGCAATCACCGAGCAATGCCAGTTTTCCTCACAGGTAGCGACATTGTCATTGAAGCCTGGCGTCGGTCTTCTCGTCCAGCAAGCCGGCATTTCCCCTGTGGAATTGCTTGAATTGATGCAAGAGCTCATGCTGCTGGAGAAGACAACTGTCGAAGAGCCACCAACTGCAGCAAACCCCGTCCCAGTCAAGGCAAAGCCAACGATGTCCAACGCAACGACGGCAAAGGAGTCAGATCTCGAGCAGTTTCCGTTCCATTACGCAGTCAAACACAGCAACGGAGACCTCCAGGCGTTCCTCAACGTCGCCGACTTTATCGATGAAAGAGAAGGCGATCTCAACGCCACGGCTGTCGTGCAGATCCCCACAACGGGCAAGCATGAAGAGATGAATGCGGCGGTGTACGCGTCGTTCTTGGGCTACGTGGACATTGTGAAGAACCTGCTCAAGCGTCCAGAGTACCAGCCAACGAGTCAAACCGAGAAGAAGTTCGTGACAATGCAGCGCGCTCACAGTAGGAAAGAGTTGGCGAAAGGCGCGGCGCGCGTCGCAGCATGAGTATTGCAGTCACGGATAGTAACCTCTGCCTGGTCTTACTGTATTGCAATAGCAATACATATTGCTGCGGGTGGTGTTGGCGGTTGCAACATGTGTGTCAGGGTCTGGTTGTTCTATCCCACGAACAATTCGGGACAGTCGACTAGCACGCAACAACACGAGGCAGCTTCTTTGGTGCAACCGTTCAAGACGACGCCCGTTGATGCACCGTTAATCTATGTTTATCGTTGCCCACGGTCGGCTCAGAAAGCTCAGAAGCTGCAGACTCTATTCCTGAATCAAAAAAAAGGAGACCAGCTCAGAAACTGCAAACGGAGGCCAGCGCTGTATTAAATTGTTTGGCCAGTTCTGTGTGGGTCTCCTTCGACTTCATTTACTCCCCCGAGACGAACATTAGAAATGCCGATGAAAGCAACGCAATGCAAGTTTTCGTCGCTATCCGATATCATCGTAGACCAAAGTAGACGCAGTTGCACTGCAGCGTCATGCTAAAGTAGTGGCTCGGGTATCCCAGCGAGCCCGTACAGGACAGGTATGGCGGCCCAACGCCGATAATGACCCGTGGTGACGTTAAATCGAAGACACTTCGCGATACTGCAATGATTGAATAATCGACGTGCGAAAGTGCCGTAAATGACCTAATCGTGCAAAATAGTCGTCCCAGATCCAAGAACTTCACGAACGGAGGGCTCCATTTTTTGTTAGATTCACTCCGTTGATGACGGTCTTCGGCCAGAACAACGATCAAGAGTCTTCGCGTCTTTAAGAAAGCCAAGAGGGTGTTTGATCAGGCGACGGGCTCTTATGACTGCGGTCAGCTCGTCTTCCAACGAAGGATCGCGACCAGATCACCGCCATCCAGATTGTTTTGCGAGGTCGAAAGCCCGACCAGGCAGACTGGCGGCGTTTTTGACACTACCACTCGCAAAGTCGTTGCCTTCCGAGCGACAGCCCGTGCAAGATGAGTCTTCGGCGGACGCGTTCCAACACCTCGCTCCCCCCCACGGATACGAGATCGATTGCGGGCTTTATTCCGACGGATCGTCGCGTGGTTCCACGTCGAGCACCATGGCAAGTACTCAGTCGAGCGGCTCGTGGAGCAGAATGTGTTTTCGACCACGCGCACGCCCACTCGCGACCACGCTCAGTCTCTGCTTCTACTGTTGTCGATGCCGCTACCGCCGCTGCTGCTGAACGGACTCATCGACATGAATCCCTTGTGCGACCCAATCAACCACGGCGGCTCGAATATCGTGTTCTGGGTGAGACTCTTCCTCGTGGGTACCTACCTTGCTCGGATCATGTTTGACCACTTCCGCACGTTCATCCCAGAGCTCACGATAAGATGACCCCAAGGGTTTTTGGCTATTGTCGTGTACCGTCGGTGGGGTCTGTGCTGTACGATGGTGCCATGAGCTCGAGGATTGGCTTCCCGCTTCCGTTCGTACTGCTATTCAGTTCTCCTGTGTTTATGCTGACGCTTTGGATCAGCATGGCGAGTGTGTGGTGTGGCGAGAACTCGCGACGAGCAAGGTACTTCGTATGCAAATGAAGCACACGTACTTCATCGTGATTATCCAGGTCTCGCTCATGGTCATCTACCCGGCGTTCAACCATTTCCTCAGCCACGCGCGCGGAGTCGCGCAGACCGCGATGACACTTCTGCTGCCGCTGATGAAGATGACAGCACGAACCGTGTTCAGCTACGTACCCAAGTTCCAGAACGAAGACATGCGACCAGAGGTTGTGGTCGTTAATGCCGAAGTTTTCCACGCGCTGTTCAACTCGTTCTGTCTACTGAGCTCCACGTCGACGGCGACAACAGTGCTACTGACGTGTGCTGATGCCCTGGAGACGGTGGTGAGTGTCGACTCGATCGATTCGCTCGTCGCCGAGCCTCGAAGCCTCGACGCAAAGGTCGATATCCAACGGTCACTCGTACTCAAGTCTACCGTCGTGGTGACGCAACTCCCGTTCATCGAGCACGCTCTGCAGTACGTGATCTAGCTCGAAGATCAGCAAAACTGCCTCGTGAGTCGAGGAAGGCGTGCGGCTCCTTTCACGGAAGAGCAGCTCCATGAGGACGATTGCTAAGAGCGTGGGTTCGCAAGTTCACCTTGTGGCCGAGGCTCTTACGATCGAGAGGGTGCCTGCGTTTTTTCACCCAGCGGTCGTTCAAAGCAGACCGCTCATCCAAATACCTCAACCGATCTCGCCTCGACTCTGCGGAGATGGCCTTGATGACCCGACTTCGAGTGATCGCCTCGAACGCGAGCACATGCGAGCGACAGGATCATGAGAAAGCAGATCCACTGTCTGCCTTGCCGTTGAACGACCAGAGGAAATACATCAAGGGGACGCTTCAGCTCTTCCACGTCGCCGACTTCATTTTGTTGGCCAGCTTCGCAGAGATCGTCGTCGCCGACATGTATGGTACGCATATCCAGACTGGCCACCCACAGGGTGATGTTATACGACTGATTTCACCACAAATCGTGTTTGTGTCTGTAGCCGGGTACTTGACCGTCGTCTACTATTTACCCAACCAGATGTACTACTTGCGCATCAGCACGATGACAGAGACCCAGCTCGCCAAAACTGTCGGCGGCGTGCTTCTGTGTGCGATCGTCGACTTGGTCTCCTTCGCATTCGTGTGCGTGAGCCTCAAGCGGAAGCTGGGCATTTCTCCTCTCCATCAACTGGCGTTCGTGGTACGCAAGCAGTGGCGATTCGTCCAGTCACGATTCATGCTATGGATGTTGTTCGCCATGTCGTCGACGCTGATCCATTTTGGTACGTACAATACCACTGACTGAGACTCATAGGTTCTATGAGATCTAATGCCTTCGGTGATTAACAGGCTTCGACTACTCCTTCCAATTCTCGTGGCTCAAGCAAGAACACTGAAATAGGTCTCCCCACAAAGTGTGGCGGTACTATGTACAAGAAGACGACCTTTCAGCTGTGCATAAAAATGACACCTCAAGTTCACCACAAGTACCGTATTGTTAGAGCCTTGATGCCTGTACAGTACAAGAGAAGCATCGAACCCCATCATCGCACGGAGAACGTGCCCTGTCTATCAATCATATTCACATGCGTGCTTGCTTCGCCCACTCACACTGGGCTTTGCAGCAAGCCGAGAAAAGGGAATACGCGAAGGCGTTTTGATCCGCCGACAAGCACGTAATCTGCCAGCACAGGCTGCAGTGCCATGGATTCACGACGAGTCAGACAACACCAGTTCGTAGATGTCCTGTGGTCTGTCTACAGTGCATACGGGTGCTTTCAGTACGAATGCTTGCGCAAGGTCTCATACTCAGGCTGTGAAAGGTTCACAGATTTAGTTTCTCCGTTGAAACCCCTTGACACCGCGCGTCGCGTGCGACCTATGATGCACATCTACGGCGGTTTGCTTGATGGAATTTGCCGTCCCAGTCCCAAAAGTGTGCTACAGCGTTGAACAAGGCGAGGCGGCTTCTTTGCTTCAATTGAGAGGACATCTATATTGATCAGAACGCTACTGCAGAACTCCATGATCCAGTGCCGTGACACTTGCCATGGCACTGGTATGAGCTATTTTTGCTGATGACTGGCACTTGATGAAGGAAACTTTCGACGAGTCATCGCGTGCTTCCACGTCGAGCACCACGGCAAGTACTCGGTCGAGCACCTCAGGAAGCTAAACACCTTTTGAACCACACGCTCAACGACGTTGGCTGACGCACCGTCTCTGCTTCTGCTGCTGTCGACGCCGCAAAAATCTCCCCACTACCGCAGTTTTCAACTGATCTCACCACGATCCATTTGTGTTCCTAGCCAGGTATTTGACCGCCGTCGACTATCGACCCATTCGTCCATACTACAAGCGCGTCGATACGATGGCTGAGACCTAGCTCGCTGCAAGAGTCGGATGTGTGTACACGTTGCGACTCTATTTCGATCGAGCCAAGCAAGGTCTTCGGATCATCACGCGAAGTTAGGACAATTTTGAGAAGTGCGCTCTGTGTAGCCAACACACCACAGCCACTTCACTTCGCTGAAGTGTTCGTTGAGCTCAGTTCCGTCACGTTCATCCTCACCGTCGAACTGGATCACGTCCCAAGCAACGCGTCCGAGTCCGATGGCTCACCAATCAACACGACGTAGACCATCAAGAACGCTATTAGTACAGGACATCCTGTCACAGGGAGTCGGGTTTTTCCACATTGAGCGCCACGGCAAATACTCGGTCGAACGGCTCGTGGAGCTACACACATTCAAACGACCACTCGATCGACACGAGCTGCGCACGTGCGGTGTCTTCTCATACTTTTTGCAACGCCTGTACCATCGCTCGTTTTCAATGGGCTCATCGACATGATCCCGCTGTCCCAGCCCGACAACGCGTCCGACTCCCATGCGGTTGTTTGGGCGCGTATCTTTTTCGTGGCCGCGAGTATCGCCTACATCATCTATAATCAGCACAGACTCTTCATCCCCGAACTCACCGTCAAGATGGCGACAACGCGACTAGTAGTGATATCTATCACTATTGGAGGCGCGAGTGTCCAGTATCTGGTCTCGATGCGGTCCGTTGTCGGCTTCCCGATCCCTTTCACGTTGATCTTTGGCGCGCCACTCTTCACGATTCTGTTTTGGATCGGTATGCTTTTGCTGTGGTGGCGAGAGCTGTGGGAAAGCCAACCGCTTCGTGTGCAAGTACGTCACGCGTACAGCGTCGTACTCGTGCAGCGGGCACTTGTCTTTGTTTACCCGGCGTACGCCTATTCGGCCAGACAACTGGCGTCAATCAAACTCTTTTCACGCTCCTGCTGCCAGTCATGAAGATGTCGGCTCGAGCTGCGTTCAGGTACGCGCTACGGTTCCATAACGAAGACATGCGACCCGAGGTCGTGGTGTTCAACGCTGAGGTATTCCACGCGCTGTTTGTGTCCTGCTGCATGCAGAGCTCCAGTTCCGTAGCGACGACTGTCATACTCACGACCATGGACGCCCTGGAGATGGTGTTCAGCATCAGATCAGTCGATCCTCTGGTGAAAGAGCTTCGGAAGCTGGAGAGGAAGATCGAGAAGCAACGTCCACTGGTAAGGCGGTCAAATATTGGCATCAAGCGGATCCATTTATCGAAACAGCGCTGGCGTTTGCGCAAGATCGCGAAATACACACGGCCAGTAAGACGACGGACTCACGGGAGCGGCTCGTGGCAAGGAGTGGCTACGTTCTACCAATGCGAACGCAAAGTGCTGAAGTTCTGCCTGTATCGGATCTACAAATGGAGAGAAAAGTGTTCAACCCGCAACCTTCCTACCATCCCCACAGCAAACGGGCAGCCAAGTACGCCTGTGAAGCTGTCGAAGACACATTAGTCAACAATCGACCATCTAGTCAGTCAGATATGATCAGCAGTGTGAAGCTTCAGCTCATGACGACTCGAGAGCAACAGCAGTGCGTAACGCGCACACTGCAGCTCTTCCACGTCGCCGACGTCATCCTTCTCACAGCGTTCGCCGAGGTGGTCGTCGCTGTCATCTACGGTAAGCAAGGTTTCTCTCCCTCTCTATCTCTCTCTCTCTCTTCCTAAAACAATGATGGCTGGCGCTCACGCTGCTGCTGGTTGTAGCGGGCTTCTTGGTTGCCGTCTGCTACCTTCCCAACCGTCCGTACCACACGCAGATCGCGACTCTGACCGAGATCCAGTTGTGGACGTCCGTCAACCGCGTTCTCCGATACGCCATCATCGATCTGTTGTCTTTCCTCTTCGTGTGCGCAAGCGTCAAGCGCAAACTTGGCATCTCGCCGCTTCATCAACGGGCATTCATCGTGCAAAAGCAGTGGCAACTCGTACAGTCCAAACTCGTGTTGTGGGTGCTGTTTGCCATGACGTCGACACTGACCCACAGCGGTACGCATGCATTCGTCGAACCACTGCTCGCCATTGCCCAGCTTGCTAATGGGCGTGTGTTGACTATTAGGATACGACTACACGTTTCAGTTCGAGTGGCTTACAAAACCTGGTCCAAGCTAATATATACAGTCGCCCATCAGCCATGAGCTGGTCGCCAACATGGCTACGAGTTTACGAAAGTTCGAAGATCAAAGCATTTCTCTCGTCCAAGTGATCCTCCATCTCTGAAAGAAGCTTCCACAGTAAATTCTACTGCCTTTCACGCTAGCATCGTCCTCAAAAGCACGTTTCGGAGTGATCTTCGACGTCGTCGAGTAAAATGCGGTGCATACAGAGCGAACAAAGCACGCTAGGAGCCGTCTCTTTAGCTGCTGCCGTGGGTTTGTCTAGCTGCGTTGGACGCGGCATAATCAACGCTGGAGTACTCGCACAACGAGGCGATACGGGGCGGGTCTCGACTGATGAGCGATGGGAAGACAGCACACTCAGGCTGAGCTTTGCGTGGAGCTCATAGGATGCTGTAGTGGAAGAGATCCACTGGCTGAGACGAGTCGTTTCGAGCGATGGCACGAGCTGCTTGCGCTGGGGATCGTAGAATAACTCCACACGGACAGGCTCTGGCCTGCTTTCAAGCAACTCATCGGTCGACTGGTCGGCCTCAGACTCGAAACACCTCCGTACGACGTCGTAACGCAGTTGAATGTGCTCTTGCAGCCACGAAAAGGAGTTTTGCGCCGTGTAAAACACTCGAAATCGGGCTTTTCGAGCGCCGTGGGGCCCTAAAACGTCGACAAAACACGAGTTTGCACTGTTGTCATCCGCTTTCTCCACTCGGTGCAAAAGCAGCTTCTTGATCGAGTCGCCGTTCGCATCGCAGCTTCCACGACGGCTGCTGCTACTGCTGCTTGTGAATCCGCTTCCAAACACATGAGCCCACAGGCTGAAGGACATAGCTTTTTGGTTCTTGTTCATGAGACTGCTGCTGCTGCCACTACGAGGAGCCGCTGCAAACTGTTTACGACGAGTCTCAGACGACGCAGGACGATCCATCGTCGAATGGGCGCGTTGCAATGGTGGTCTCACTTCGTCAGCCTTCGCAGTCGTCAGCTCTCGTAGCATGGCGTGGAGTCGCATCTTGAGTGGTGGCTCAATGGCGCCGCACTTGTCGCTGACTGTGAGCAACTTGGTGGCTTCAGTGAGCATTTCACGAGCCTGCTTTGCGTCTTCTCGGCGGTGGAGCGAGTAGTCGCCAGCACACTGCAGCGCTAAGCAGCTCAAGTACTCGAGTGAGTTCTCTCTCGTCAGACGGAGACTGTGCTGCATCTGAGCGAGCTCAAGTTCTTCTTTGGTCGGAGACGTGCTCTGCATATTCAGGAACCCGCTTGTCAGCCACGTGAACGCATCGAGATCGGGCTCATCGAGTCGCGTGGAGAGCTCCATGGCTGTGGTCAGCAGACAGGCGACCATCGGGTCGTCTTCACTGTCGATCGATGCTAGATTGTCGTGGGAAATTTGCAGCGTGAGCTTGATCTTCTCGTAGATGATGTGTCGCCACGCGTCCCGTAGGAAGACTCCCATTACTTTGTCTGTCGACTTGGACGCCTTTGCTGAGACCGTCGACAATATCGGAGACTTTGGCGGAAAATCTTTGGAATTGAGCTTCCCATTCACCGATTTCTGAAGCGATTCCACGGCATTCGCGTCGCTGAGATCCACGTAATCGACGTCCATTTGCGGGGAGCTGGCTGCAGCCATCAGTGATTCCAGGAACCATCCTCGAGCCAAGTTGTGCTCGAATTCGAGCCACAGAAGTGCGGATGATGCGCCTTGGACCTTGAGCACGAGGTCTTTCGTTCTCGTGGCTACGCTCTTGGTGTTGGCTGCCGCTGCTGCTGTTGCTGTCCGGTATGTCATATACACTTCCGTAACTGCGCTTGTGGGGATGGTCAGGGCATGGGCGTAGTCATCGTAGCTCTCGATGTGTGAGCAGATGAAGCCGTGTTTTTGGAGCCCAGACGCATCACACGCGCAGCTTGAAGGAACTCGATCCTGTCGCCTAAAGAAGACCAGGAGCTGGCGGTTGGCTATTGCGACGAGCAGCTCACTCGCGGACTGGAAAACTGGAGGCGCAGACGCCCTAGCGCTCGTTGGAATCCGACAAAGCACGGCGTAAGGACACCACTCGACGCCTTCGTCCATCATGAAGCACTCAGCTGAAGGGTGAGGACGAGAAACAACAACAAAGCCATCATCGCATTAAAGCTTACCGCTGCCATTACCTTCTAAGAATAGTGTGATGGGGTGAGATATCTGCGACGTGTGAGAGTCTCCGATATTTGTTTGGTCTCACCTTCAACGTCAGACTTCTAGTTGTGCTGCACGAGCCACAGACCCCAGTTCACCGAGAAGTCACCGAAGGCCTCGAGCGTGGCGAGCGGGTGGTTGTCTTCTGGGTACCACAGCGTACGGGTCTCGACACCAAGCGAGCGCAGCGCATCGCGAAGCTCCAGGCCTTGCGTTGGGGGCACACGACGGTCCTTGGCTCCGATACCAAACAGCACAGGCGTCGTGACCTTGCTGATGTCGTTGGACAGCGGCGAGTGGTGCCAGAGCTTGGTGAGGATCGCAGCACGCACGTCAGGAGTCAACGGCGTCAGCGCCTTCTGCTTGTGGCTGTGCTGCAGCGACTGAGTCGCGTGGACGCCATCGAAGCGTTTGATGCCCGTGACCGCGAGACCCCAGTCTGGAATGTCCGTGACCGAGAACATGCTCGAGATGTTGATGACTGGGTTGCGAGCCACAGTTGAGCGGTAGAAGCCTGGGAACTGCGTGATGAAGTGAGCGACCAGGAAGCCGCCGTGACTGCCACCCGAGCAGTGGATCTTGTCCTTGTTCAGCGGCAGACCACTGGTCTCCAGCACGTGAAGCAGACCGTAGTGGCAGTCGTACACGTCCTGGGTACCGACACGGCCTATCAGCGACTCGAGCGGACGGAGACCGTAGCCAGTGCTACCACGGAAGTTGACGCTGACGATCGCAAAGCCCAACGCCGCGATGTATTCGTACATCACGCGATAAGTGACTGGCGAGCTACCGTGTGGACCGCCGTGGACGTCCAACACGACAGGGTAGCCTTCTGCCGGTGGAGCCGCCTTTGGCAGCCACACCATGGCTTCAAAGTCGGACGAGCTCGTGACCTGAGGCAGTAAGTGCGGCTGGATGACGTCGCTGATCACTGGCTGCGGCTTCTTCGCGGCCGGCTCGTCCGAGACGCTCGTCGGGATAGAGTAGATCTTCCAGTCACCAACGTACTTGGCCATGTTGGTCTGGTCGACGATCTCCACTGGCTTCTTCAGGTACTTGCCCGTGGCCAAGTCGATCTGCACCAAGTACACGCTCGAGGCTCGCACAGGCGACGCCACCGACACGAGGAACCAACCGTTCGAAGCACGGTCCAGCACGACCTCCGCGCCGATCTTTTCACCATCGACGAGAGCAGGGTTATGGATCTTCTTGGTCGCCACGTCCACGTACTTCCACAGCGTACGCGCACCGAGCTGCGTGTCGAAGAAGACGAACTTGCCGTCCTTGGACCACGCCTTCTTGGATAGCGAGCCCAGGAACAGGCCGTTGAAGGCCGTCGTCGGGTTCGACGAGTAGTTGAGCTCTGGCTCCTGCACGATGTCGATGATCGTCGTGGTCTCCTTGGTCTCCCAGTCCACCACAGCAAGCAGACTCGCCGTGTTGTGCGTCGCGACGTCACGAGTCGCGAGGAACGCGAGGTTCTTGCCGTCCGGAGAGAAGCGCGGGCTGCGCATCGACGCGATCTGCTTGCTGGCTTCGTCCGCGTACTTGAGCTCGATCTGCTTGGCTTCAAGCACAGCGGCCTCATCGTTTCCAGCACTCAGCTCAACGTGGTAGAGCGTGATGGGGCGGTTGTAGCAGTAGATGATACCGAGACGCTTGGGCGAGTCCACCTCCGTGCCGGCAAACACGAGCCCCTTGTCTCCTGGTGTGAACTGAACATCCGCGCAGGTCAAGTTCGCTGGGATGCCCTTGACTTCCTCGATCTTGCCAGTCGCGAGCGTCGCAACGAACACAGCGCCAGTCTTCTTGCCCACGTACTGCTCGCCCCAGTCGTCCTCCTGGTCAAACTTGCTGCCCGGCACGACGGACGCCTTGGCCTCGTCACCCTCGGCCTCTGGTTTATTCTCCTTCTTGGAGTTGATGTTCTCATAGAACGACTTCGTGTCGGCGGCCTTCTTCTCGGCGACGTACGCGATCCGCGTCTCGTCGTGGCTCCACGCGATGCCTCCTTCACGCTCGCCCGTGTACACCACACCATGCAGAGTCTTGGGCGCCTTGAACGTGTGGATCAATTGTCCTTCTTCAAACACCTTGAACACGCCTTCGGTCGCGTCGCCCGCCTTCTCGTTCTTGAGCGTGACCACGAACCGCGCGGACGGCGACACGCTCGTGAGCGCGGCGTCCCAACTCGCAGGCACGAGCCCGCGCTGCACACGCGGCGTCTCATCATTCTTGAGGCCGCTGACGTGGTACTGCGAGTGGAACTTGACGGCCGCGTTGTTGATGAGGTCGCGCTTGCCCCACACGAGCTGCACGGTCGCCGAGTCAGCGGCTTCGTCCACTGCGAGGAAGCCGTCGTACAGCGTCTGTGCCGCGCCGTTGACCTCCGTGAAGAGCTCTGTGAGCTTCTCGTACTGCGCGTCGTCCACCGTCGTCGTCGCCATGGTATTCTCGCTCTTCCAGTTGCTTTGGTCTTCTCTTCTTCGGTTCTTCGTGGCTTCCGAAATGAGCTAAAGTAGCTGGTCGCCTGTCTGGATACGTACACCATGCACATGATGGTGATAAGGTGTCACGGCTGTCAACGAGGAGCTCCCCACGTGGTGGATCCGCTCCTCCACACCTAACCCTTATCCAATCGGGTACTATGATTGGTTTATATGGTATTGACGTGTCATTTTCAACCAATCAGATACATTTTGGTGGACGTGGCAGCTTGAAGAGGGGTGAAGGAGTGGATCCACTGGGTGGACGATGGTGGACGAAAGGTCGACGCAATGCAAGGGCTCAATGCGAGTTGGATTTCTTTACAGCGCAATGGTAATGGGGAAGCTGGAGAGGTCCTTGAGGTCCACGAGCACGATGGTGGACGTCTCTGCGAAGGACGGCACGAGCACGAGCTCCACGCGTTGGCCCTTGACGCCCTCCAGTGTCCGCGCGCCGAACGTCTTGGTGTTGCCGGCGAAGAACACGTGCGGACACGTCTCAATCACGAACGGGTCGTCGTTTTCAACGGGGAACGACGGCAGCAAGTCTGGAGCCGTCGGCGCAGTGTGGCGCCAGTTCAAACAGCGCTCCATGACGTCCAGCGCCTCTTCTGTGGCGTCTTCTTCACTGGCTTCCGCGCCTTCGTCCACCATCTTGTCGTCCGTTGGGTAGGAGCTCTGTAGCATGCTCTGAAGTGGCTGGCCGGCGTGGCCGAGGAAGCTCACGCCGCCGATGCTGGCTTCGTACGGGTTCGTGACGGCTCGGAAGGATGCGAAGCGCGCGCTGTGTGGGAACAGACACGGGTGGAAGCTCTGCTGAGGCATCGCGTGGTTGCTCGGATCGCTGTCGCCAGGCATGACGTCCACGCTCATGGAACTCGCCAGCGTCGACAGCAGCTCGTCGAGGTTCTTCATGGGCGCGGCTTCTTCGTCCAACTGCGCCGTGGTCTTCTTCTTCTGGATGCCGGCGTCAAGACCAGCACTAACGCTGCTGTTGGAGTCCACGGAGTTGCCCACAAACACTGTGCGCACGATCTGCGAGACGAACTTCTTCTCCTCGTCATCACCAACGCGTCCGGCCAAATAATCCATCAGCACGTGGTTCTTGAGCGGCTTGTCAGCGTTGTTGCGGCCGATCGAGAGGCCCGAGACGAGCGCAACGTACTGGCTTTCGGTACGTTCAGGCAGCGGTGATTGGGGCGGCAGCAACGGCACGAAGACCTCCTCAACGCGGAAGCCGTTCTTTCCCTCAGTCATGCGACCACGCACACCCAGCACAACGCCCGTGACGATCTCGTTGATGTTGATGTTGCCCGTCAACTCGACACGACCGGACTCGTCTTCGAGAATCAAATCGTCTTTGTCGGTCGCCATCTTCATGCCCATCGACGACAGCGACAGGATCTTCTCATCACTAGTAAGCGCGTCAAACAGATCTGGCTTGGCGTCCAGCACCTTGAGCGTCGTGCCCACGATGATGCATTCTGTGCCGGCCTTGAGGTCGATGATCTTGGGCAACACGGGCGTCTCGGTGCCGGATTCTTCGATACGACTCAGCACGGCGTCGCGCAGCAACAGCAGACGGCTCACGTAGATGTGGGAGTACTGCTGTGTGTAGTTCTTCTTCTTGATCACGAAGCGCTGCGTTCAAATAGGCGTCAGACGCGAGCCACATCACCAAGAAAGGTGGAGACGAAGGCGGCTTTACCTGGTATGTTGGCTTGTATTCCGCGCTTGCACGCACGATCTAAAGACATGGTGAAGTTCATCAGACACTGCGCTATCGATTGATATACTTTTGGTGCGCGGTGGATGCGTGTAGGCGTCATAAACCCACGCGCAGCCTCTCTATTCCGGCAGCTTACCTTGTCGCTTGGCGCCATTTTGCTGGTTTGGACGTTTTCCCGCGAACCAAAAGTACGCCTGGTTGGTTTGGGCCCGAATCAAACAAAAGTCGGTTTGATTCGATTGCGAAAATAACGTTTGATTGCGTTGCTATCCTCTGAGGTGGAGCCACTCGAAAGCGATCATGACGTCCACGCGCAAGTTCAAATGCGAAGACCTCTTCCGGTTCAACAATGTGAACCTGGACGTGCTCACGGAGACGGTTCGTTACGCTAATCATATTCTAAAGATCATGCGCTATCCAACGGATATCATCTCATACGCGGGGGTGTTCTGTGGGCAGTACAACACGTCGTTCTATCTCCAGTATCTGGCCAAGTGGCCAGACTACTTCCTCGTCCAGGAAGACCCCAACAACACCATGATGGGCTACAGTACGACCCACGTGTAGCTACCTATGCATGTCGTTGTGTATATGTGCTCGTTGACTATGCTTTGGCTGTAGTTATGGGCAAGGCGGAAGGCCACGGTGAGAACTGGCACGGCCACGTGACGGCGGTGACGGTCGCGCCCGAGTTCCGGCGTCTCGGGCTAGCGCGTAACCTCATGGACTACCTAGAGAACGTGTCCATTGAACTGTACGACGGCTACTTCGTGGATCTGTTCGTGCGCGAGTCGAATACGCTGGCCATCGCCATGTACGAGAAGTTCGGGTACTCGGTTTACAGGCGCGTGCTCGGGTATTACTCCGGGGAAACCGACGGCGAAGACGCATTCGGTACGTGTCTACTACAGATTCTCTAGTTCTCTTTGTGGCTCGTTGTGTAAATGATTGATGTTTGTCTTGTGGTGATGCAGATATGAGGAAAGCGCTGCCGCGTGACGTCCACAAGAAGTCGATCATCCCGCTGCCGCATCCCGTCACGCCTGACCAGCTCTAGCGCATAGAGCTCTCAAGCAGACAAGGCCCTGTAGATCTTGGCTAGAAGCACAAGCAGTACGACGAATTCACTTTACTAGGTCTGAATCATGTCAACTCGCTTCGTTGGTGTTGAGGTCTTCTCAGTGGATAGCGACGAATATGACACGTTGAAGCGTCAGTCATATTCGATGCTGCCGATCGGTCGCGCGGCTCGCAGCTATCACTGCGCAACGAGGCAACCCCCATGGTGATGTCATGGTGATGCATGAGTCCTTAATCCGCTTGGCCCCCACGCTGTAGGCTGTCTAATCACTCAACGTTGAACGCGACGTCGTGACGACGAGCTTCCCTCACGACAAGCTACCCCTTTATAGTGACTCATACCAAGTTGAGCATGATGGCTGAGAAAGGCCGCACAAATGTCACTAAATGCCATTGCCACCGCCATCTGCATGGTGTGACTCACGGATCTTCCTCGCCTCGACTCGGCTTTCTCACGCGTCGCGACTGATGATGCGCCTCGCGTCTCCATCGCCGTGTCCCCCCATATGCACTGCCGCTGCTGCGTGTGCAGTGATCATTTCCCCATTGTCTCTCCCCCCTCCACACGCCCGTGAAGAATGCCGCGGAACCTCGTGACGCTGGCGATCGTTGTCGCCATCGCGCTCGTGGACGGCGCTGATGCCTCTGCCGTTGTGCATCCGCGCGTGCACCGCGCGCTGCAGCAGACCGGCACTGTGAACCTCATCGTGACCATGAAGCAGTCGACGTCGCGCGTGCTCCAAGAACATGACGGCAGCCAAGGCGACGGCGACGAGGAAACCGACCGGCGTCTAATGGAACAGGCCAGCAACTCCACCAGTAAGTGGGAGATTGTGCGCCGCGGCATCCGGATCAAGAAGCTCGTCGACGCGCTTCAGCTCCACGCCAACACCACGCAGAAGGCCGTAGACGCCGTCATTGCCCAGAACGGCACCAGTGCCAAGCCGCTGTTTGCCAAGACCCGCAAGTTCTGGATGACCAACCAGCTTTTCTTCCGCAACGCGAGCCAGGAACTTGTCGAGAAGCTGTCCAAGCTGCCAGGAATCAAGGAGCTGCGTGAGGAGCAGCGCTTCCCATTGCCACAGCTGCTGTCGGCAGAAAACAACACCGCTGCTGTTGACTTGCCTGGCGTTGTGAGACCGTTGATCGACTCGGCGCTGCCGACGACTGTCGATATCTCCAGTGCACAGTGGGGTGTCAAGAAGATCGGCGCTACAACAGCCTGGGGCAACGGCACGATCGGCCAAGGTATCACCCTGGGTCTCATCGACACGGGTGTGCTTGCTACCCACGAGACTTTGTCCGCGAACTTCCGTGGCGCGGCTAACTACGGCTGGTTCGATCCAGATAAGAAGGCCAGTGAGCCGTACGATCCTCAGGGCCACGGCACGGCCGTCGCCAGTCTGGCCGTTGGCTCCAAGGGTATCGGCGTCGCGCCTGGTGCGACGTGGATTATGTGCAAGAACTGTCGCGACGAGGACTGCCCCGAGTCCGACGTGCTGTCGTGCTTGCAGTGGATGATATGCCCCACGGACGTGAACGGAGAGAACGCCGACTGCTCCAAGGCGCCGCACATCGTCAACAACAGTTGGGGAGACAGCGTCGTGGACTGGAGCTACCAAGCGGCGATCCGCGCGTGGGTCTCCGCGGGTATCATCCCGGTGTTTGCCAACGGAAACACTGGCCCACTGTGTAACACCGTCAACTACCCCGCCGGGTACCCCGAGGTCATCTCCGTCGGAGCCTCTCGCTCAGACGACGCCGTGGTCTCCGCTAGCAGCAAGGGCCCCAGCAGCGACGGCACCATCAAGCCAGACATCATCGCCCCTGGCTACAGTGTGAAGAGCGCATGGGGTGACGCCGACAACTCGTACTATACGAGCCAGGGCACGAGTCTCTCGGCCCCACACGTCAGCGGCTCGATCGCACTGATGCTGAGCGCCAACGCCAACCTCACGATGCCGCAGATCCGCAGTGCGATCACCAGCACGACGGTCCGCAAGATCGCGGCGACGCTGCGCGTGTGCGGCGGCACGGCGGACAGCGCAATCCCCAACAACCAGTTCGGCTACGGCCGACTCGACGTCGCGTCGGCACTCGTCGTGACGAAGATCGCAAACGCCACTACTGTGTAGTCAGATACCACAACAACTAGAGACATATTACTCAAACTGAAGTACACATACCTTTGCCGGATCTATTTGCCATTTTTTTTCTTTTCCTGAGTGAAAAGATCACTCCTCGACAAGCGACAACGCCAGGTCCTCGACGCTCTGCAGGTTCGTCGCCGTGGCGCAGCGAACACAGAGCTTGGATTCCGCCGCGTCGACCTCCGGGGCAAACTTCCAGCAGCGAGGACACTTGTGGCCCTTGGCCTTGGCCACGACGATCTCCACGTCTATCTTCTCGCCGTCCACGAGCGTGAGTTGGCACGAACCCTGGAACTGCTGCTCGGTCGTGATGGTCGAGACCTCTTCAGTACTCGTCACGAGCTCCACGCCAGAACACAGCAGCACGTTCTCGAGCGTCGCGTCCGTCTTGAGCGTCATCGGCTTGAGCACGCTGGCCACGCGGTCGCCACTGGTCACGATGTACACGTTGCACTCGAGCTGGCTGCCCACGGCCTCAGCTGTTCGCATCTTCTCGACGACTCGGTTCACTTCCAGTCGAAGCTGACGGATCGCCGTCCACTGGGACGCAAGCGCGGTGTTGTGCCACTGTGGAGACGCAGGCAGCCACGAGTCATCGTCCGTGAAGATACTGCCGTCGACTTGGTCCAGTTCACACTTCTGCACTTGGCTCATCCAGTGGAGGCGGATGTCTTCGGCAGTGTGGCACACGACCGGGGCAACGGCTCGAGACAACGACTGCAGCGTGAGCCACAACACCGTCTGTGCTGATCGTCGGCTCACACTGTCAGGCGCGTCACAGTACAGTCGGTCCTTGCAGGCCTCCATGTAAAACGCTGACAAGTCGGTTGAGATGAAGTGGGCCAACGCACTCTGGACGCGGTTGAACGCGTACGTCTCGTAGCCTTCCGTGATCTGCTGGTTGACCTGAAGAAGCACGTGGAGCATGTACTGGTCCACGCTGGACGCGAGCTGGTCGTACGGCAGCGCGTGCTGGTCTGGGTTGAAGTCATTCAGGTTGGCGAGCAGGAATCGAGCCGTGTTGCGGACCTTGCGTAGCGAGTCGCTGACCTTGGAGATCACCGATGGACCGAAGCTGACGTCGCCAGTGTAGTCGGTGGATGCGACCCAGTAGCGCAGGACGTCGGCACCATAGGCGGGCACCTTCTGGCTCTTTGGCTTCTTTTTCGGGTTGGCGTTTGGGACCAGCAGCTCGCAGCCGTCGATGAAATCCTTGGGCACGATCGTGTTGCCCAGCGACTTGGACATCTTGCTACCACGCTCATCGAGCGCGAAGCCATGGGTGATCACGTGCTTGTACGGCGCAGCCTTCTGCATCGCCACGGACGTGAGCAGCGACGACTGGAACCATCCTCGGTGCTGGTCCGAGCCTTCCAAGTACACGTTGGCCTGCTTGAGCTGGCCAGGAGCGACGTCATCCAGCACGGTGTGCCACGAGCTGCCACTGTCGAACCACACATCCAACGTATCCGTGCCCTTGACGTACTGGTCGGCAACATCCTGGTACTGAGGAGGCAGGAGCTGCTCGACGGAGAGATCCCACCAGCAGTCCGAGCCCTTGCGACCGTCTTCAGTCGAGTAATCCTTCACAATCGTCTGCAAGTACGTGATGGTCTCGTCATTAATCAACGGCTCGTTGGTGTCCTTGTGGTAAAACACGGGGATCGGAAGACCCCAAGCACGCTGACGGGAGATACACCATTCACTACGACTGGACAACGTGGCTTCAAGTCGACGACGCGAGCTCTTCGGGAAGGTCTCGACTTCTTCAGCCACGACACGCTTGCCGACCTCGTGGAGACCGTCGAGCTTGGCAAACCACTGGGCCGTAGCACGCAGGATCACCGGCTTCTTCGTGCGCCAGTCGTACGGGTAGCGGTGCTTGAACTTGGACACGTGCAGCAGCTTGCCCGAGTTCGTGAGCAGCTCGATCACAGCCTTGTTGCCGTCCGTGAGCACCTCAAGACCCGTCAGCGACTCCAAGCCAGAGTCAGTTGTGAAGCGGCCGTGGTCATCCACTGGGCAGACGATCTCCGCCTTGGAGCTGTCGCCCTGGTGGTGGCTGATCCAGGCGAAGTAGTCGTCCTGGCCGTGGCCTGGCGCCGTGTGGACGATGCCCGTACCCGCGTCCGCAGTCACGTGTTCACCCAGCAGCACCACCGACTTCCGGTCGCTGAGCAGCGGGTGGCTGAACAGACTTCCCTGCAGCACGTCGCCAGCCATCGTCTCCACGACCACGAGGTCTCCTTCTTCGGCGCTCAGCTGCTGCGCGAAGCTCTCGACAAGCTCGGCCGCGACCAGGAAATGACGGCTCGTGGATCGCTGGTGCACGATGGCGTACTGGAAGTCGGCGTTCACACACAGCGCCTGGTTGGCCGGGATGGTCCAGGGAGTCGTGGTCCAGATCACACACGAAAGCGAGTCGCCGTACTTTCCCAGTAGCGTCTTCGCTTCTTCAGTCTTGGCTTCGTGGAATGGGAACGCGATGTAAGCCGCGTGGCTCACGTGGTTGTCGGCGTACTCGAGCTCGGCCTCGGCCAGCGCCGTGCGAGACGACGGCGACCAGTACACTGGCTTGAACCCGCGGAAGATGAGCTCGTCCTGCACCATCTTCTTGAGTACGTCGTACTGCTTGGCTTCATACGCTGGATCCATCGTCACGTAGTAGCTCCCCGGCTCGCCGGACCAATCGGCCATCACGCCCCAGCGTTCGAAGTCCTGCTTCTGGTCCTGAATCGCGCCAGTCGCGAGCTCACGCGACAGCTTGCGCACCTCCAGCGGCGTGAGCGACGACGCGTCACCACCAGTCTCGCGCTTGAGCTTTTCCAACGCCTTGACTTCAATGGGCAGTCCGTGGCAGTCCCAGCCGGGCACGTAGTCGATGCGGAAGCCGCGCATGAGCTTGTATCGGTTGATGATGTCCTTGAGCACCTTGTTGAGGAAGTGGCCCATGTGGAGACTGCCGTTCGCGAATGGCGGACCGTCGTGGAGCACAAACGGCTCGGCATTGCGGCGCAAGATGCGCTGCTGCTCGTAGACGTACGTGACGACGCGCGCGTGGAGCTCCGGCTCGCGGACCGCGGCGTTCGCGCGCATGGGGAACGCCGTGTGCGGCAGGTTGAGCGTCTTGCGCATGGCCTCCGCCAGCTGCTTGGCTTCGGCTCCAGCCACCGCCATCTTCACCGCAACGAGTTGGTGTCGGATGAGAAGATGCAGATTCCGCTTTGTGGTGGGCAATTGCCTTCCACGAGATGGAGCTGCGGACAATGTAACGTTAGATCAGGTCCACAAGAAAGTCAATATAACGTTTGATTGAGGAGTCCAAGCGCCAGCAAAGCTGACGCCCGATTGGTTGGAATGACTGCGACATCAACAAGCATTCTTGATCCATTTGGACGCTCACAGGTTTCGTTTTAGTGACTACCTACTGAGGTCACTATGTCTATCGTCGGATCAACGTCAGCGTGAATATGACGACGATAACGCACATGGAGACTTGCGCGATCGCGCCGTACGTGGAGGAGATCAAGCAAAACGGTGTGGAAGCACGTGCATCTCGAATTCAAGGCGCTGGACAAGGGCTCTTCGCCGTTCAAAGCTTCGCTAAAGGCGACGTGATCTGTGAATACGTCGGCCAAATCTACCCGAACAAAGAGGCCTGGCAGCTCAAGGACAAGTCGTATCTCATGAAGCTGGGCGACGGCAAGTACGTCGACGCGCGCGAGTACCCAGATGTAACGGCTCGGTATATTAACGACTGCAGAAGCAAAGGCGTCCGCAACGTCGTCTTTGAGAAGCGTCCGCAGGAAAACAAGGCGCTAGTGATCGCATTGAGGGAGATCCAGCCAGGCGAGGAGCTCTACGTGGACTATGGTCGCTTTTACTGGCTCGCGTACAATCTGATGCACCCAGACAGCCCCGTGCGATGATTAATAGACGTAGTAGACCGAATACTATTGTACAACTCTGTGTATTCGTTTGCCTCATGTGGTCAATCGACCGCGTTGTTGTTTAGTATTCGCGCAGAGAGGCCGAGATAGCGGCAGCGACGTCTTCGTCACTAGGCGAACGCGGACGGCTTTGGTTCAGCGGTCTGCCACTGCCCGAGACGGAGAGCGACTTGGTCTACACAGTACCCTGTGAGTATTCGTTCATGGATTCACCCGCAGAGTTAGACCACTCACCTGGCGTGCTAGCTCTTCCTCCACGTCTCCAGACTCGCTCGCCTCGGCTGCGTATGCGGCGGCGCTTGCAGCTGCAGCAGTCGACGCCTCTTCGTCCGCCTGCTTCATGGCGTCGATCTCGGCGTGAGCGATCTCCAGGAACACGCGCTCGCGACTGAAGTCGTAGTCGAAGATTTCCTAAACCTCACCACCAAACACCGCGAATCAGACACTACTAGAAAGACGAAGACAATACCACGTCATGTACGTACGCGGTGCAGAAGGTTCTCGTTCAGAGGCGCGGGCGCTGGGGCGGAAATGAGCGCGCTGTTGATCATCACGCGCGAGTACTGCGGTTGATAGTGTGGCGCATACACAGCGTCAGTTCGTCGCACAAACGCAGCCACCAACAGCACGCGTCTGGCGCATGCGTCCACTGTATTCGCTTACCTTGAGCACGCCGCGCTGGCTGCTAGCGTGCACTGGGGACGCCGCCATTTCTTCCGCTGTCGGAGGATTCGAGTTTCTTCGTGTGTGATTCTGTCGGACTTTCTGATTCTTGCATGAAGAGCTCATTCGATTTTATCATTTTATGCAGAATCAATTATGAAATTTCTAGAATCACCAGTATTATCACTTGAAGCCAAGCGTCTTGAGCTGCTGGATGAGATGTTTGTGCGAGTGCTCAATGTGTGAGATCCAAAGGCGCATACCCACGTAGTCGTCTTCGTGCTTGTGCCCTCGCTCGTCACCGATGCCTTCGTGGAACTCGGAACACTGTAACGAGTCAGCGAGGTTGTTAACGCGGCAACCTTTCTTAGTGCACTGACGGGTCTTGAACCAAGGGTTGTACAAACACAGCTCTTCACGCGAGTGTGAGCGGTAGCACAAGCTGTCGCACGAGCTGCCGGTGGGACAGAACGACCGCTTGCCTTTCTTTCTGTCACTGATCCACCAGGGCGAGAAGCCCACGTCCACGTGGAGGAACGGACAGTCGGGTATCTCGACGACGCCTCCTGAGGTCGGGTAGTGAGCGTCCTCGCCACACGGGAAGAGCTTGTACAACGGGTTGCACGAGAACACATCTTGTAGTGAATGCGACAGTTTGCACTCGTGTGCCGCAGTGTTTGGCTCGAGACACAGGCGGGCTTTTGGCTGCTTCGACCAATGGTTCCAGAGCCGTTGGAGTAGTGGGTATTCCATTTTGCCGAGACTCGGGATCTTGGCGGTCGTGGCTTTCGTAAAGTACTTGAATGATGTCGAAGGACGTGTAGTCTGAAACGAGGATAGCATTTGAGACTGGGGCGCCATTACCGCACGTGGAACAGTAGTCCAGACAGACTCAGGTGGTGGTGGAGGGCTGCCTGGAGGAGAACATCCTGGCCTGACGACCACACACTCGCTTGTATCTGAAGCTGTCGAAGCTGGTGGAGAACATGGGAGGATTATAGACGGAAACTTGTCTTCGATGGCGCTGGACATGGCTATGGCGCTGGGAATGGGTGCAATCGGGTTGAACTCTTGATTTGGCTCTGGCTCTAGATACGTCTCCCCATCTTCTTTGCCAGCGATGTATCGAAGAGCTTTCGTCATGGAGCGGACAGACGAACACACATCTCGGATCTGGTCATCCTTGAGCGGCCACGAGCGATGGGAGCAGTCATTCCCGACCAGACGCATGCCTGTGAAGGCCCACCCAAGCCGCCTGGCGTTGCTATCATCTTCTTTCGTCGATCTAGGGCGACTGAGAAAGCGGCGAGTGAGCATTAGTTCGACTTCGGTTGGCTCCACGTGATTCCAATCGGTGTCGTTGAAAAAATAGTGCGCAATCAGCCGACTCAGCTCGTCGCAGGCAGTACGGAACGCGTTGCCATTTCCTGCGACCGAGATCGCATTGCGAACTTCGACAAATTTCGCCAGAACATTCTGCTTGGCGAAGGAATGCCGCATCCAGTTGACCAACGAGCTCGACACGCCGTCAGCGGATCCAAACGTTCTCGATACTAGTTTCTCCACTGCCGTTCGCTCGATGCCTGCTTGGATCGCCTGCTCGCTGTTCCGCAACGCGTTGTTGAGGAACGCGTCCATTTCGCGCACTTTGGCCCGGCAGAACATGGCGACGCGGTAGTCAAGGATTTGGTCACGACCTCGCTGGTCGTTGACCCAGACGTCCGCGTAGCTGGAAGACGTGGACGTTCGTGACGTAGTGGAAGAGGAGCTGCGAGGCTGTGACATGGTGTTCTCGCGGCGTGGGTTCTTGGTATTAGATGGCTGTTCGATATCTGAGGTCTGGATGAGAGAACGTCCTTCAACAGCTCGTCCACTTCAAGGAATTTTAGCGACGCTGCGTCCTCACTTCTTGTTCGCCTTCGTGCAGATCCTGCGTCCTCGTTCATCATGCGCTGATGGCGCCTGACCTGAGACTTTCACCACATGAGGAAATTAACCAAAAATAACCCAAGGATCAGATCGTCACAGCTCAAGATCCACTGTTCCAGCCACCAACAACGACAGTGAGTGGACAGGAGAAGCGTCCCCTGTACCTGGAAGCCTTCCAGTGTGGTCGGTCTACTACTGTATTCGAGCCTCGACTCACTTTTATCGTCGTCTAACGCCCTCCATCTCGAGCTTCTTGACTGGCTCGGGTTTCTTCCACGGCCAGCCCGTGCCCACACGGCCCTTCACGTCGTCTTGACTGTCATTGCCGTCCTCTGTCCACGTCTCCGACGCCTTCTGCTTGGCCTTCTGCTCGTCCGCGAGTCGCTGTCGCGCGACCGCCGAGTCCACCAAGTCGCTCACGTGCTTGAGCTGGTCCTTGCCCTGGCGCACGAACATCGACACCTGCTTGTCGTCTTCAATATTGCGGTACATCTCGTAGGCTGCGCGGATCTGCTGGCGCACGTCGCGCCGCGTCTCGGCCTCCAGAGGCTGCGTGATGCGCAAGAACTCGTGGTACTGCGCCAGAACTTGCGAGCGATTGAGAAAGTACTGCAGCGACTTGAACGGAGCCCGCTTTGTAGATACCATGGCTTACTCTGTAGATGATCACAGCGTTGCGGGGCTTGGGCAAGTGATGCACGCAGCACTCGGGATTCTGCGGAGTTGTCAACGCGTCGTCGCTTGCGTTCCAGCGGTGCAATGGAGAGGTCCCAATTTAGCATAGTCGAACCCTAATTTAGGTGTTTGAAAAACACTAAATTGGACTTCGATCGAAGTTGCCTTCAACGACCACGACAAACACGCAATGAGATGCACTTGATGGAGATTTGATGGAGATTATGCAGGATCATACACTGTACAAAAGTTGGAAAAGAAATCTGGGTAGGCCAATCTAATGGCTGTCCAGGTTTACCACAGAAGATTCACGTCCGTAGCTGCAAGTACTTGTAATGCGCTGGCCTTGAACAATTGATTGCAGATGCCACCGGCAGTTCATCTCGAGCTTTTCCACGACGGCTTGACTCAGTTCCCGGACTTGAAATGCTGAATCGCGCGTTCAGTTCTCACCGCATGATAGATGACTTCTCTGTCAGCGTCATCATCGTCGTGACGAAAGCGGCATTCATCCCTTCTGCTGCAGTTGGGGCCCCAGTGGCAGTCGATGGTCATGAAGCTGGGATCGTACTGACGAAGCTCAAACACCGAGTGTGGTTTGAAGCACAGTCGATCGGCACAACGGTCTCTGACCCTGCAGTACTCCAGTTTGATCTGATAAAGAGGAAGAAACCAGCTTCTCCAGTGCGTGTCGTGCGCCAGCGGGCAGCATCCGGCGAGGTCTTTCTCACAGCCCTCCACAAATGTGCAGGGCAACACTTGATACAGAGGATGCTCTCGGCGGATATCGGCTATAGAGTGGATCGAGGTATCCCAGCAATTGTGATCGGTCGTCTCGCCCGTCAGGATGCATTGGTTGGTACCGCCGTGACCTTGAAATGTTTTGCGCAGTGAACTGATCGAACGCTTCATCCACCCTGTCACTCTGGCAAGGTCGTCTACGTCGGTAACATCGATACTTCCTGATGATCCACGGCGTCGATTTACGTCTTCCCTCAGTGGCGAGCTGACTTGTAGCGCGGTGAAAATTGCTCCAGCATTGACGACCACTCGACGAATGGCTTGACATAGCTCTTTCGTTTCTTCTGGAGACAGCTCATCTGGCCCATTGCTGTGCGAATGGAGGTTGCCGATACCGACGATGACTGCCGTTGCTGTTGCCATGATGTCAAGGGGTCCACCTGGTACGTTACACAGGTTTGTCCGCTCTCCAAGTAGCCAGCCTTGGAAATCCTCGAACGATCTCTGGTTCCACGACGGAAGACTTTTTTGAAGCCGCTGAAGTCCGAACTCTTGCGCCCGACGCACGCCATTACCGATACCATCGACAAGCGCTTGGCGCATAGCATTCATCTTGGTGCGGGCATCACGTTTTGTTTGCCCGTCGCTAATCAACTTGAACGCCCGCTCTTGCTCGTCAGTTCTCGGAAAATGGCGCTCCACAACATCCATGCGCAACCCACGTCCCGGTGATTGATTCCTAGACATGATCTGGAAGATTGTGTTTATCGAGTCGTCGGAAATCCCATCGAGATCGGCTCTAATGGCATCACGCGCACTATTCACACCCTCTGCCGTCAGATAAATGCCCCATTGAAGATCGTTCACGACGGAACGCGGTTGCGCTGGATCAGTGCGTGGTGGGTTAGGACGGGCAAGAGCTTGAGCGTAGTTCATCCCGATAATTGCAGTGATGTTGGGCTTACTGTTTGCAGGGCAGCTTGGAAATTGGTCGGTGCAGTCTTCGGCGGGGAAGATTCGACTGTGACGCTTGAAAGGCGGCACACGGGGAGGCAATGGGTACATCGTGTGAATGATGGTGGTCTGAAGGCAACCACACCTGGCACCTCCACCTGCGTTCATCAGACGAAGGGTACTATTCCTTCAGCAGACCAGTATGTTCAGCCAGCACTGCAACACACCGGATCAGGCCCATGGTGAATTAGAGCGCAGCTGTGACTTGCTGCACGCATGGTTGTCAATGTTTTTCCACACTCAGCTGATGGCGGAGCATCATCACCTGCAGCCGCCAGCAATTTTGTAGCCATGTCGCATGGCCACACGAAACTCCACAAGTTGGGAGTTTCGTCTGTGGCCACAACTGTTAAAAACCCAATGGGAATGCTGGTAACCAGAGTGGAATGTGTGTAGCTCAAGTTGAAGAGCCTCGGCGTCGAACCAAAAATCGTCAGCGCGAGCTCAGGGATGTGCTACGGACTGCTTCGAAGTACCGGTACGAAATATCACTAGGTATGCAAGGTGTATTCCAGTTGTTGTGAGTTATGTGTACTGGGAGTCTGGTGTTTCTTGGTAATTGGTATTCTTTTGTGCAAGGATTGCTTGGGCTTAGCCCGTGATCACACGCACGCCGAGCTTGGACACGCTGTGGACGGCCTTATCACCTGGCTGCGCGATGAACATCAAGTTGATCGGCACCTCCAGCGTCTCCGAGACCCACTTGACCACCGCCGGCTCGAACTCGCCCTGCACGTGGATGAAGTCGATGCGCAGCTTCGGGTAGATGTGGTCGAACAGCGTCACGATGTTCTCAAACTCCTTGCGAGTCGACACGCCGTCGCCACTCTCAGCGTCGTCAGCGTGTGGAGACACGTGGATCACACGTAGGTTGTGGGTCTGTTCGTTCTTGCGGACGTACAGGATCGCCTTGTTGATGATCGTGAGGTCCGGGTTCTTGGCGAAGAAGATGATCGGCAGCTCGTTGATGCCGATGATGGCCTTGGTGATCGTGCGGCCGCCTCGGGCACCCGTGCGGATCGTGCTCTCGCGGTCTTCCAGTGCTGGTGAGTTGACTGGCTGGTAGGCGTCAGGCACTGGCGACTGAAGATCGTTGTTGCCTTCACTGGAACGAGCACGCGAACGCGACGGCAGAAGCGATCGCATGACCGCCAGTGCGACCTTGAGGATCTCCACGCGGTTGAGCATGCCCATCATCACCGACACGACCACGATCAGGTACAGCGCAAAGTACATGAGCACCTTCGGGTCGCCGAGCAAGGTCGAGAAGATGCCGACGATCACGAACAGGAAGCCCATGATACACGACCACCACGGCGCGTGGATGTCACGAGGGATCTCAGCGCGCTTGGTCTTGAGCACCATGCAGCCGAATGAGAACAGCGCCATCAGGCCGAGGAACGCGTACGTGTACACGCCACTGAGCATCGTCGTGTTGGCGTTGAGGATAAGCACGAGGCTCGAGGCCACGAGGAAGAACGCCAGGATGATGTAGTGGCTCGTGCCGCGAAGTTTGTTCTTCTTCATGAGAAAAGCCGGCAGCACGCGGTCGCTAGACAGACGGCTCACGAGACCCGTGATGCCGACGTACGACGTGAGCACGGCGCCGCTGAGCACGACGAACGCGTCGATGGCGACCCAGACCTTAAACCAGTGACCGAGTACGATCTCACCCATCTCCGCGAGCAGGAAGTCCTTGTTCTTGATGATCGTTTCGACTGGCATGACGCCGAGAGCCATGAAGATCAGCACGGTGTTGAACAGCGTCACAGATCCCCACATATTACGAAGCGTCTTGCGGAACACGCCGGGCTTCTGCTCTTCCACGAACTGCGCCGACGACTCAAAGCCCGTGATACCAAGCATCGCGGCACCAAAGCCAAAGAAGATGGCAGTGAACACGTTCGACTGGATCGAGTCACCGGCAAAGTCGACGTCAGGAAGCTTGGAGTTCATATTGTCGTTGAAGATGTGCGTGTGCTGCACGACGTACACGAAGGACGCGACGCTGAGGATCGTGAGCACGAGCACGTGGTGCAGGAAAATGCCCAAAGCCACGCGCGAGCTCTCGGTGATGCCCCACAGATTCAGCAGCGCAAACAGAGCAAGCAGTCCGATCGTGGAACCGACAAGCGGCACGTCAGGCGCGACGGAACGCAGGTAGTTGACACCCGACGACGCCGAGACCACACTGGTGGCCAGATACGAGATGATACCCAATGCAGCACCAAACGCCGCCGTTTTCTTGGATGTCGTGTTGAGCAGCACGTTGTACGAGCCACCGTTGAGAGGGATCGCCGTGACCACCTCCTCGTAGATGAAGCGGAAGAAGTACAGCACGACCGCCACAAGCAGCAACGGGATCGGCGCGAGCTTGCCGGCCTTGGCCGTCACGATACCGGACGAGTAGAGCACACTGGACAAAATGTCGTTGCCACAGATCGCCGTGGCTGGCCACTCGCCGAGCTGGTGGTGCTTGACGCTGAGCTTGTCGCGGATCTCCTCGAGCTCTTCGCGTGGCACCTGGACGTCCTGGGCCGAGCCGGCGCCTGGAAACGTCCAGATCGGACCGCGAGGCTCGACTTGCACGGGCACGTTCACTTGGATCGGACGGCGACGCAGCTCACGCAGTGGTCCGGCGGCTGGTCCGTAGCTGTCGCTACCGCTTCCCATCTTGGCCGACATGGTGCTGGATCAAATCTTGGTTTTGTTGGCTTCTTGGACTTGGCTTGACGGGGCGTGACTCGAATGGTAAGTGAGACTTTCAAACGAGGCGACACGACGCGACGCGAGTCCCACGTAACAGCAGACGAGCTGCTGCATCCACAGCGACGCAGACTGAAGGAACCAGAGGAGGCCCTAGGAGAGATGGCTGCCGTGACGGGAGCCCCGTCCCCCTTGGTTCCCTTGGCGTCACTGGCGAGTCTCATGGGATCATCCGGCGTCCAATGGCACGCATGCGAACGCGACATTGGATACACCCACTGGTGCGGGGTGTGGCGAACGCATCCCCCTCATCTCCCTTTGGCTTGGGATTGTCGTCTTGTCGGATGATATCCCGTCAAACGTGATACCGAGGGTGCACTTCGCCTCGCCGGTCTTCCCTCCCGGACAAAACTGAGAAGAGACGATCCGTGTGGTTGTTTGTTTGATTGCGGCGTGTGGTGGGCTGAGCTCACAAGGCCGGTGGTTGGTGCATTGCCAACCAAAAGGACCTTTACAGAGTCCGAAAGATCTGGAGGAAACCGTCCTACTGTAAAAAATCGGATACCTTGGCTTGCTTTGCATCATAGGAGTCGGCATTAGGATGGATATGAGCTCAGAACCTGGCCTTATGAGTCAGGCGTCCTACAGTGAACAGCGTAGGATATGAGAAACAGCCCGACACGGCAAACCGCGATGGCTGCGTCGATGTTGAGTCGGCCTGGGACATGGGCGGCAATGTGAGTCTCTGGAATGTTAGAAACCCGAAATGTTGCGCGAAGGTCGACCCAGCCAACTGCCGAATGCGTGAGAATCCAGTGTGGACGCCGCCCTGCTCAGCGACTGGGAAACGGATGGCAGGCGAGCGACCAGATCCAAACAACTGGGCGTGTTGACTGTCGGGTCGGGTGTTGGGAGTCCATTATTATGGAGGCTGGTGGTGTTGAGTCCTTCCATGAAGGAGAGGACGAAGCGATGCATTTCTACTGGAAAAAAACTGGAGGTTTCTCATGAAGAGAAATGTCGCCGCAAGATTCCGGAGCTCCGTGTTGACAACGTCTTGTTCGTTTCGATCCAAACTGTGATGGGAATGAAAAACACCCTGCAGTGCTGGTCCTTGAGCCAGCGTGGTCCTGCTGGCAGTAGGACCAAGCTGGCGTCGGCTGCTGCACCCGATTCGAAATGTAACTAAAGAGGGTTTGATATCAGATACAGAAGGGTATCAGTTAAATGCAAAGGATGATGTGGTCCACGCCATCGGAACGCGAAAGGTCGCGGATCCTTCGAAAGAAATGGTCAAACGCAACGGACTTCGATGCAATTGTGGGTCATCTAGCAGGCAGCACCAGATCGAGAAAGGCAATGCCGCGCATCACGATCGATCTGCTGCGCAAGCGATCGGAGCACAATGAGTGCGTGATCTCGACGCTCGAGGAGATCTCTTTGCACCAGGAGGAGCTCGAGAAGATCGAGGTCATCGGCTCACTATGCCGCAAGCTTCGCATTCTCTACTTGCAGAACAACATCATCGAAAAGATCGAGGACCTCACGCACATGAAAGAGCTGCGGTACTTGAATCTGGCGCTGAACAACATCTCCAAGATCGAAGGGCTCCAGGCCTGCGAGTTCCTCGAGAAACTGGACCTCACGGTCAACTTTGTCGACTTTGACGAGCTCGAAGACAGCATTGTACGTGTTGTTTCAGCGGCCTGAAGTACCTAATGGCTGCTAATACGTTAGTGTGGGTGTTATAGGATCATTTGAAGCCGCTACAGCATCTTGGAGAGCTGTACATGCTTGGCAATCCGAGTCAGTCCAATTGGACCGACGGCTTTCGTGAGTACGTGATCGCATCGTTGCCTCAGTTGCGACTATTGGACGGCAAGGCTGTGAACCGAAGCGACCGCATCAAAGCCCTTCAGGTCTTTCCAGAGCGACTACGCTACGTACGTGAGCAGGCCGTGCGTGTACGCGCTCAGAAGGCGGCGGAACGACAGCAGAAGGCTGAAGAAGAGGAGGCTGCCAAGGCGGAAGAAGAGCGACTAAACAACCAACAGGGAGCCCTGGAAGAAGATGGTGTGATTGACGTGCTGAACGATGGCGAGGCAACCGATGTATCGGACGAAGCCCAGGCGAAAGGCAAGAAGAAGTCGGTGTTTGGAAACGACGAAAAGCTTCCGTACACGCCACACACACGGCGAGAAATGTACTTGGAGCTGGCCGAGCAAAAGGAAGAAGAGGACGCCAAGCGCCGTGAGAACCAGCCACGCGAACGCAACACTGAGGCAGAACACGAAGAAGCACTGCGCAAAGCGAGACGCCAAGAGGAAGAAGACAACCAGTCGATCCGCCAGTGCAACGAAGGCAAGTGGGATTTCCGAATCTTCGACGAAGACTTGGAGATCGTACTGGAAGTCGACTTGCCGCGGTTTCTGGATTCATCGCTCGTAGACGTGGATGTCCATCCAGCGTTCGTGTCGATCGTGATCAAGAACAAACTCTTCCGTCTGCGGTTCCCAGAGCTCGTGCACTCGAGCCAGGGTAAGGCCGAGCGGTCGAAAGTCACGGGAACACTGCGGCTGACGCTTCCGAAGGCCAACATCACACCGACGCAGCAGCTACGGGCTCAGCTGAAGAGAGAGGAGCAGGAGAGGGAGAGTAACAAGCTGAAGAAGAAGTCGAAGCCAGCCGTCGTCGAGACGCGAGCGACGAGAACGAAGCGGTTTGAAAGATCTACGACCAAGAAGATGTCCGATGAGGCGAGTCATCTGAGCATAGTGAGACTAGAGGTTGTTGTACTTACAAGTTGGATGCTGTGTGGTTAGATGCTCGAAGCTGCGGCAACCAAGTCCGGTCAAAAGGCTGTGAAGATCCGCGGATTGGTCAGGAAGCAAAATGACGATGAGGATGAAAACGACGCCCAGAACGCAAGAAAGACAATGCTGACGGCCGTCCACACGAAGATGCCACGACCAGAGGTAGGGACAAGCGACGACGAAGCAGAGGACGCGCCACCGCTCATTTTCTGATAGACAGACTAGCTCAACAGTCAAAAGCGAAAACGAACATTCGTACTTTTTCCTACTGTACTGTTGTAAGTTGTGGGCACTGTGGCAAGCGCAGCTTTTCGAGGCCTGCATCTTCTGTCTCTGTTCTCGATTCTCAGGATGAGATCTGGCGTCAGAGGAGCGGAGACGAGCCGGCGAGTTTGAAAACTACAAGTGTAACCACGTCACAGATTCGGGACCCTCCTGCCATGTGTGTGACGGACGTGGAGACCACAAAGCAAACAAACACACAAAAGAAGACATACAGACAGACACACATACAGACATACAGGCAGATACAGGCAGCACAGAAACAGAGGCTCCTCCCTCTTCGGTGAAGTCTCCGCAGCATCCAGGTTTGCGTGCAGACTGCACTGCACTGCAGTGGCGTCCAGGGTTGTACAAAGTGTAACCCCTTTCAGGATCAGCACAAGTGTGTGAGTATCCGTCGTGGGTATTGTAGGCGACCGTCGGAGCTGAGCTCTCGAGGAGGATAGATGTTGTCCAGCAGCATACCATGCTGTCGACTAGTGTGTCCAGCAGATCATACAGAACAGTACCACTGAGTCTGTGTGTGGTCAGCTCCACCGTTTGCCGTCCTCGTAGCGTGCCGAGGCGTGATGTGAGTGTTCAACGTGGAAGGGAGCAGCTGCCGCCACGTTGGAGGCTCCTCTCGGCTTAACGCCGCTGCTGGATTTCCTACCTCGCTGCCTCACACTGACTGCTGATACTCTCGCCAGGAACCTTCCCGGCGAGCCGATGGCGCAGCAAGCGATGACGGTCTCACTCACACCCATGTCCTGCATCCGGTTACGGTGGTCTATCTTGGTGTTTGTATGGCGATCGCCAACGAGTGGCCGTCAATTCTGCGTATACTGTATACTCTTCCAGCACTTGCTCTTTTGCGAGTGGCTTGTTTCTGGTTGCTGGGGAGCTTCCGCTGTTGAAGTGAGGAGGGATGGGCGGGTGGGCGATGTACTCCCGAGCGATCAATTTCGAGGGGATATCATCCAACACGGCGAGCGCATCAAGCCAAGGCGGACATTTCATGGGGATGGGCAGTGCCAACTCGCCGATGGGTTTATCCAGTGTGGCGATCCATGACGCCAGACCCACAACACGAGGTCTCCTTCAGGGACCCTCAGGGAGACCTAGGACTCCTAGGAGACTCCCTGTAGAGACCCCCTCCTGTGTACAGGACGGACCACCCACCCCCTCGTCCTACCAGTGGGACCCTTGGTCTCCTGTTGCTGGGTCTGTGTCTACAGTATTTACTAAAGACTTCCACCGTCGGGTGCTTGGAATTTTGGATCCGCGGGGTCTCTCAGTTCATTCCGCAATCTTCTGCCTCGCTTCCAAGCTTCCAGTCAAGTCAGCTGAACCAACCGTCCCAGTTCAACAACAGTCCAGTCACCATGGTGGAACATTTCAAGAGTGCGAGTGCCCCAGCGTCGCCGTCAGGCCACGACGAGCTCCGTCGTCGTCCCCTGCAGGTGAACGTGCCAGCGGTTGTGAAGGCTCGTGGGCCCGTGTGGACTTTCCCAGGCATGGGCTCCGCCCAGGAGATCCGAGCTTCCGACCAGGAGCTCTCGACGATCCGTGAGGAGCTCAGCGTCCCGAAGGAGCTGCTCAGCGAGTGGCCGGCGACCGCGTTGTGTGGCAACGACATCCTGTCCAGTGTGCTCTACTCGTCTGGTATCGTGGCCGCCAAGGCCGGCAAACTGGCTCCGATTCCGCTGATCCTCGTGGCCGTGGTGCTCTACTTCTTCCGCTTCATCTACGAAGAGGTGGTCACGGCGATCCCTCTCAACGGTGGCTCGTACAACGTGCTACTCAACACGACGTCCAAGAAGATGGCGTCGTTCGGAGCCGCGTTGGGTATCATCTCGTACCTCGCGACGTGCGTCGTCTCGGCTTCGTCAGGCGTCAATTACCTGGACAGTGTGGTGGAACTGCCAGTCGTCGGTGCGACCATCGCGTTGCTCTTGGCCTTCGCCATCCTCAGTCTCTTCGGCATCACCGACAGCTCACGTGTGGCGTTCGTCATCTTCGTGCACCACGTTGTCGTGCTCGTCGTGCTCAGCGTCGCCTCGTTTATCTACGTCGTGAAGAACACCCACGTTTTCAAGGACAACATGAACTCGGAGCTTCCGCCCATCGACTTTGCCGGCGACCTCATCGACTCGAACGTCCCCACGGCGATCTTCTTTGGCTTTGGTGCCTCGATGCTCGGTATCACGGGTTTTGAAACCTCGGCGCAGTTCGTCGAAGAGCAGAAGCCCGGTGTGTTCCGCAAGACGCTTCGTAACATGTGGGGATTTGCCTCAGTCTTCAACACGGTGCTCATCTTCATGGCGCTGGGTACTCTTCCAGTTGAGACGATCTACACCAAGAAGGACTACTTGCTAGCCGAGATGGGAGAGGTCGCTGCGGGCCAGTGGCTCAAGGTTTGGATTGCCGTGGACGCGCTCGTCGTGCTCAGTGGTGCCGTGCTCACGTCGTACGTTGGAATTGTCGGCCTTGTGCGTCGTCTTGCTAGTGACCGCGTGCTGCCAGCGTTCCTGCTGACACAGAACAAGTGGCGTGGCACGAACCACTACATCATCATCCTGTTCTTCCTCGTGGCCTCGAGCCTCGTGCTGATCCTCAATGCCAACACCTCGACGCTCAGTGGCGTGTACACGTACGCGTTCTTGCTGCTCATGGCGCTGTTCTCGTTCGGCTGCATGGTACTCAAGACCAAGCGTGCTGAGATCCCTCGTGATATCCACGCGCCATGGTGGTCGTGTATCATGGGCTTCCTCTTCGTGGTCGCTGGTATCTTCGCCAACTTGCTCGGTGACCCGAAGGTGCTCATGATCTTTGCGTTCTACTTGATCGCCGTCGTGTCCATCATGATGGTCATGCTCGAGCGTGTGGAGATCCTCAAGATCATCTTGGCTGTCATGAAGACGGTGCTGCCGTCTCGTACGCAGACCCACAACGTCGAAAAGCAGGCGTCGCTCATCTCGCCAAACCACAGCGACTACGAGGCCGTCGACACGCCGTCGATCAACGGCAACTCCGAGCCTGTGCTTCGTACTGGAGCACGCGGTGGCCGCACGATCGCCAAGGCGATCATGGGCATCAACGAGCTGCCGATCATCTTCTTCGCCAAGAACCCGGACCTCACGATCATCAACAAGGCGATCCTGTACGTCCGCAAGAACGAACAGACCCACAACCTACGTATCGTCCACGTGTCTACGAATGCCGACGATGGAGAGAGCGGCGAGGCTGCTGCTGTGCGCAAGGAGTTCGAAAACATCGTGGCGCTGTTCGACCACATCTACCCGAAACTGCGCATTGACTTCATCCACGTGCAGGGCGAGTTCGAGCCGGCGGAGGTCAAGTGGGTCTCGGAGACGCTGGAGGTGCCGATCAACTTGATGTTCATCGCGCAGCCAGGTGATAAGGCCGTCCACAGCGTGTCCAAGCTCGGCGTGCGTGTGATCACGGGCTAATTAGGTATGGTACCTCCGAGAAAGGCGGTGCCTAAGTAATTAGGCTAGCCAGTGATTAGCATAACCCGCTCATTGAATCGAAGATGAGAAGAAGAAAAAGCAAACGACTTGGCTAGAAGTGTGAGTTCGTTCTCTTCAGCTCAACCGCAATACGACGAGGTCACGCGGTAAGGTACAGCGGTGGAGTGCATCAGGATCCGCCAGAGGTTACAATCGAGGTTACGTGAATGGTTACATTAATGATGAACTCATCTGATTGGCAATAAACATTTTACTTCGATTTATCATTGGTTGAAAAAGAGAAGAAGCGAATGAGCTCTCCATAGGTAAAGCGCCTGAAGGAAAATGGAGAAGAGCGGTAGGAAGGCGCTTCCGTCGCGCGAGTCGCGCGGCACGCGCATTCACAAGCTCATCGGAGAGGAGGCCGAGGCTGATGAAGCCTTCTGGAACCAGGACGCATGGAACGAGGACGCAGAAGACAGCGACTACTCCAGTGAAGACGGTGCGGGACGCCGCCTCCACTGGATTCTCTGTGTGTGGATGCCAAATGTGCTGACGCTTATCATGGGGATTGTATATACAGAGGAGGAGGACGTCGTGGACTCGGACTTTGATGAAGAGGAAGCTCCGGATGAAGATGTCCACGGCGATGAGGATGACGAGGGCGGCAGCGGCCGCCGGAAGCGAGGCCGTCCGACCAAAGAGGAGGCGGCCAAGCGCCGCGCGTACCAGGAGCCACAGCGAGGCGTGAAGCGCACACGACGCAGCGACGACACAACACGCGATGCTGCTGGAGTAGCGAGTGCTGTCTCTGCAGATGGAGCTGTTGGGACGACGCCACGTAGTGTGGTGGCTGTGGAGGCCTACGAGGTCCCACAATTACGACAGTCGACGGCCCAGAAGAGTTCGGAATCCAGTGATCTACGGCGCAAAATCTTCGAGGAAGCAGCGCGGCTCGCAGCGAAAGTGAAGAAGCCGCAGGTCGTGAAGACGCGGCTCACGCAGGAGCAGCTGCTGGTCGAAGCAGTGCGCACAGAGCTGGAGAACACGCAGTCGCTGAATCGACTGGAGCGGCTCGAGGAAGAGAAGAAGGCCGAGAACGTGATCACGCCCAAGGCGCCGTACACGGGGCTGATCGTGCGGTACCACAGTCGCATTGGCACGCCCAAGACCATCACATTCCTCAATACGGACCGGTTTCCGAAGATCTTTGACCAGCAGCAGCCACGGAAACGAGAGCGACTGGCGCTGAGAGAGGAGCGGGTGCACGACGACGATAAGGAGGACGATGAGGACGAGGACGAAGAGGAGGACGACGAGGAGGACCAAGGAGAGAATGAAGACGATGAAGGCAATGGGGATCATGTGACGGACGAGACAGATACTGCGGAGGAAGACGGCTAGCTCAATGCAACTCATTTATATTTAATCATAATAAACTCGCTCGACATGTCGACGACGGAACGGAATAAAGGACTTAGTTGGTGATCACGCGGACGCCCACGGAGGCCACGTCGTGGGTCTGTGGGTTAGCAGGCTGTCGCATGAACATCATGTTGGTCGGGATCTTCATGCTGCGGGAGATCCACTCG